>PVJX010024385.1:0-28130 GCA_004027295.1 Dolichotis patagonum
TATCTGGTCGAGGGAGACAGCCCAGCCACCATGGGTTGTGTGCTCCTTTCCTCATCCTTAACTCAATAAACCTGTTCGTTTTGTACTCTTTGCTTCTCTATTATGCCAGAGTGCTCCAACATTTACTCCCAAGTAAGGCTGCCAAAGAAACTCAACCTGCTGGTGTTTATTAAGGGGCGATCAGCACCACCCTTCTTTGGACACTGAACTCTGCTTATTTTTCACCGAAATTGTGCTTTGGGCAGAGATGTCCAGCACAGCATACTTGGCTCCTGCCAGCTCTTCTCTCTGCATGCCAAATCAGTGAGAGGGACTTTAAGGCCCAGGACTGCCATGAACATGTTTTCTATACCTCACTATTTTAAGATTACTCTTTTTCCAAATTTTTAAAAATAAATAATGAGACTTCTGTGTATAACTTTACACTAGATCATCACATAAACCTTTTGTTTCCCTAAAATTTACTTTTATAAATACTTGCTAACCATAAGTTCCCAATCAGACCTGACTCTCCCAGCCCCCAGCCTGTTTGCCAGCAGAGGCATTACTCTCAGCAAGCAACTCAGCTCAGCACCAGCTGTCATCAGCAAGCACAGGATGTCTTAAAGGAGATAAGGTAGGACAAGGAGTTTTGCAGGTCCCAGGATGTCTGGAGCCACCCAAAAATGTACACCAGATGCTTCAAGGACTTTGCCCCCTGAGGTGCAAGACAGCCAGAAAACTTTAATCACAGGCATTTATTAAAATCTTCCCATCTAGGGCTAGGGATTTAGCTCAGTGGCTTAAGCGCCTGCCTGGCAAGCGTAAGGTCGTGAGTTCGATCCCCGGTACCAAAAAAAAAAAAAAATCTTCCCATCTAATGTCCTTGCCTTCCCATCCCAATAAAAAGGGCTCACTTCTCATTATTCCCTACAGAAGGTCTCATTTTCTGTCTGTCTGCACAAGGCACGATAAATTCCATACCATGTTGTCTTTACACAAGCCTGGTGAATGGGGAAGAAAGTAAAGGAATATATTAAAGGGGGAAAGGGAGCAAACAGCCAGCACGGGTAAGGAGACCCAGCCAGATCCACCTCTGCTTGCCAGCTGCCACCACCAGAAGGCTGGCTTCCTGTGGGCAGCCATCACAGGCAGGGACCTGCAGCCAGATCAGCCTCTGCTAACCACCGTTGGAAGGCTTGCTTCTTGCAGAGGAATCTAGGTGCCTGTCCAGTTTCCCTGCACCATGGATGGCCAGCCAACAAGGGAAGTGCCTGAGACTGTACCTCTTGCTTGTTGGGTGGATCCTAGGAGAATGTGAAGATGAAGGACCAAAAGGCAATCTCAGCTCTCCAGCCCACACAGAACAAGTCTGGGAGATGTCGTCATGGAAGAAAATGGAAGCCACACACCGGAAATCTCTGAGAGGATAAGAAACTGAAGTAAAGAAACAACTTCATGAGACTGTAAAAGTAATCAGATCAGAAATAATGTCTCAGGTAAAAGAAGAAATCACAAACATAATGAAACAATTGCTGAGTATATCTAAGGAAGACATAGATTTTTAAAAATAGGAGCATAGGAAAATGATGGAAACCTTGAATGAACAATATAGTGTAATTTGGGGCGGTACCGGAGATCAAACTCATGACCACATGCTTGCAAGGCAAGTGCTTATGCTGCTGAGCAAAATCCTTGGCCTGAATGTACAATATAGAAAGGAATTACAATGCATGAAACAGATTCAAGAAAGATATCCAGAAAGTTAAAAAGTAGATTGAAAGCTGGCAAAACCACTTGAAAGAGACTGAAGTTAGATTTACAGATCTGGAAGACAGGATCACAGCTAGCAATCATGAAAGGAAAGATCTCTTAAAAATAACAAGGAAACAGGAAATAACAATTCAATGGATGCAAGATAATGCAAAGAAAAATAACTTAACAGTGAGAGGTATCAGCAAAGAAGCAGAGATTGACACAAATGAAATAAAAGTCATATCTACCTGGTTACTAAACTTAGAATCCCCAGTAGTCCAAGACAAATTATAATTACTCAGGTCATCAGTTCACAGCCTAAAGGAAGGACAAAAAACAAAGCCACTTGTTTATATTGCAGAGGGAGGAAGCATTTTGCCAAAAGTTGTGCTGCTGCACCTGTGGGGACAACAGAACCACTATCTGTCCCTTCAACAAAACCTTGTCCTATTTGCTCAAAGTGTAGGTGATGGTATCATTGGGTCACTCTATGTAAATTCAAAACTGATGTGGAAGGCCTTTCTGTTCCATAAAAACATCCAGCAGGGCCTGCAACAGCCCTGCCAAAGAGTAGGGGTGCTACAGCTCAGACAGCTTCCCTGAGATGGCACGGCCTTGCTTGGCACAGCAGGCTCCTAGTGGTTAGGCAGGTAATGTGGTCCTGACTTGTGGTTTGCTGATTTTTCACAAAATACTCTCACAAAAGACAATTTCTAATAACAAATATGATGACAACTAACCTGTAAAACTTCTAAAAATTCGATAATTGGCTTTCATGAGATAGTAATCGGCTGGTTCCAACATGTCACTGTCTCACTATGGCTTAGTAGTGAGTCGATATCTGGTAGTGCTTCTGTCTTTCCAGAGAATGCTGAGTGGCCTATCTGGGTGCCAGAGCATGTTATTCAGATGTATCATGAAACCAAACCCAGAGAAGGAGTTGATCCCACCTCTCCAGAAGCTGATGCTCAGTCCTGTGACAGTGATGCCTCAGAGACTGATCTACAACTGACCAAACAGGATGAAACTAGAACCAACCTAAATTGACCCAGGGTGCCCAGGATATGGTAACCAAAAGTAAAAACAAAGGTCTAAATGGATAAGAGTGTATGATAAGTCCTATGACAAAAATATGTGTTAACTATAGATAAGACCTTGTACTTTCCAAATTGTTTAAAGATATCTCTGCTAATGGATCTACCACAAATCTGACTAGTCTATTTATAGTTACAAATTCTACAATTGTGAAAAGTTAATATAATTCAATTTGACTAAAATATATTTGAGTGCATTCTGATTTTGTAAGGTGTTTGTCAGTCTGCTGTGTATCTGTTTGTCTGTTTGCCCAGTCTGTTAAGCTGCTGTTGAGAGTTTCTAATGATTGTTCACATGTGCAGCACTGAAAGCCCATACAGGAGTGCCCAAGGGCACAGAGTGCCTAAGAAATGCCCTGAGGCCATGGGGTGCTGGACATGAACAGGTTTTCCAAGCCCAAGAACATGGAGCATAAGAAGCAAACTAGTTCAGCAAAGGGGCAAGGAACTCAGGAGAGTTCTCTTGGACATCAGCAAGCTGTGTACATGTTTCTGTGTCTGTTCAAATCTGTACAGATCATCTGTTCCTGTTTGTCCATTTTTCCATTCTGTAAACAGTTGTCCTTTTTTGAGTTCAACAATTTTTCTCTTTTTTATACTTTTGGATCATTTAATCAAAGTTTAATTTGGGTAATAGACTTACAAACATGCTTCCACCTGGGTTCCCAGTTTGTCCAAATGATGCTAAAGTTGGTTATGTAAATGTAATCTACGTTATTGCTTATCATTGTCCAAAAACAATATGTTAAATGTTATGATTGGGTTTTTCTTAAGTCATTAAAAATGATTAAGATGATTAAACAAAATCCCTTAGGGTGGGGAGAGATTATTGGACAGGACTGCAATTACTAAGAAAGTAGCCACCTGGTAACACTTAATCAGCTCTTGTTCATTGACTGGTGGCCCCAATGATCTCCATAGCCTTATAGGAGACACCTCAACTAAAGTTATAAAAATATATTATTGTTGGGGTCAGGGGTCTAGTTCAGTGGTACAAGTGCCTGCCTGGCAAGCAGGAGAACATGAGTTTGATCCCTGATAGCCCCCCCCAAAATATATATGTAATATGTTCATAATTGTCATTATCAAAATAAATAATACAATAAGGTTTTGATTTAAAGATGCTATGATACAAAGGTTTCATATGGTTATGACAAATAATTTGTTATTAACCTCATGGTGTATTAAGATATTCATGCTTTCACATGTACAGGTTTTCCAAAAATGTAAAACAGGAATTATTTATGTGACAGAACTTTGTGTCAGATTCAGACTTCTACTATTCACAAAGACTTATGAGATGTACACCCCACTAAAGGTCAACAAGTTAGGTAAAAGCTACTTATGTATTAGATAGGGATGACTGACTAAAAGGAGATATCTGAAGTCAAAATGAAAATTCAAATGTGTTACAAAATATCACCATGATTGTCATGATATAATGTTATATAAGGGTTTGATTTCTAATTTTCTGTGTAAAATATGTAACTGTTTATTAACATTCTACAGGTATTCAAATGTCAAAGCAACATACATGGTAGTAGAAAATAACTTTCATTTTATGTTCTAAGATGTTGACATTTAGATAATGAGGTTAAGCTTGCTGCCTCTACTACACTGTACTGTTATCAGTCTTTTCTTCTGGATGTTCAACAAGTGAGGTTTAGAGACCAACAATTAGAGAGATAGACAAGCTGAAAGGACAGCTATGTTTTGGCCCTAGCCCTCTGAAGCCAGTGAGGACTCAGGACAGGAAAATCTCTGCTGCATCATCCTATACTCGGTGAGTCCTTGACCTTCTGATAAAGAAGACTGTGAGACCACAGAGGAAAGTGATCATCAGTGTGTGGTGTGCCTAAGGAGAGTCACCAGGAGAAACTTGGTCAAGCAACTTGGTCAAGCAATGACCGTGACTCATCCAGAGAGCTGACACTGACAAATAGCTGAAAGATGCTATACATGGTTCCAAGGTGACTCCTAAGGAGACTTAACTGACCTGTATAGATAACAAAACACTGATTGTATTTAATACAGGTATCATCTTAACTTGGTCTTGAACATCCAATAAAAAACAATAACCACAAAATATGTAAAACAAGGCTAAAGTAATATGTTATAAAAGAAACTCAAATCACTAACACTTTCTGACATTTGCCAGCTACACTGGTAGCTGACTACTGTTGTGGGTTAATGGACTGCACAGGGTTTCAATTGCACAATGCAGGGACTTAAAATCCTTGGACTGCACTTAAATAAAAAGATCTTCTACAGAATTCTCCAACACAGCTCTTCCAGCTTCAACTGACCATGCATCCCGTGCTAAAACAAAACAAAAAAAAGGGATATGTAGGGAGTCATTGAAGCTGGAAATTAATCATGTGTGGGGCTAAAGCAAGGCCAGTTCTAAAAACACAGAGGGTCCAAAACAAGCCACCTAAACAAGCTGTTCCAGCACCAAGAAGGCAAGGGGTTCAGGCCAGGTAAACAAGTTGCTAGGCAGCAGGGTTGAAATTGACATTCGTCTTTGGAGGATATTAATGAAAGTGCTACAGTGGTTGGGCAGTTCCTTCTCTCCCACACAACAGTAAGAGCTCCACCTTCCACAGCTTTGTCTCTTCATTTGGTCCTCCTCTCACCATCCTGCCCCCTGCGAACACCTACAGCTGCAGACAGTCACTACAGCCGCTGCCTCCTCCTTCTTCATTGAGGTCTTGCTCTTTGCTCTCCCTGTGGGCTTCAATTCTCAGTTCAGATCCTTCCTGGATCCTGGGAACCTACCTCCCTCCCGCTCCTATTCACGCTGTTACATTCAATGTCTAGACATATTTTGCAAAGGCTCTTTCTCTGCTGCCCTCCATTCTACCATCTTCCACCCAGAACTCTTTGGATTTTTCTAATTTGCAACAGTAATTTGGTAAATTAACTAAGTCACCCAGGTTGACAACTTTTACAAAAGATACCTGATGCCCTGACTTGAATAGGTGTATTCAATATAGAAGGAAAGGGAAATCAGTTCAAGAAGAAATGGACCAATGCGCTTCTTCCCAGATTCTGAAAATTCTACCTGGCTCCAAAGGTAGCATTGGACATCACCCAGCGCCAGGTGAATCTGCAGTTCTAAGGGAGTTACTCTGTCACCCTAAATTGGGAAGCCATGGCATATCAAGTTTATAGCCCTGTGTCTTTGACAATGAAAAGAGATTTGAGGAGCTGAGAAAGTAAGAGTGAAAGCAAGGGAGCTAGTTGAGAAATGAGAGAGCAAGAAACAGAGAAACAGACAAAAGTAGATGCTTTATAAAGGAAAGACCGGGGGGTTCTGCATTGTTACAGCCTGAAAACTCCAACTCCAGAGTTGGTGAAGTGAACTGTGAGTTGGATCTGTATGGCTCAGGGAAGTCCCATTCTACATAGGGAGTCCAGGTACGTTAAGTAAATTGAGTTCACGATCTTTTATTACTTGAAAATGACAAGTAAAAGAAGGTAAGAGGAGGTTAGAGAGGATAAGAGAGGAGAGGGAAAAAAGGGGGAAGAGGAGAAAGGAAACATTTTCTGTGAGACAACAAATTCAAGCAGGGCAGCAGAAGTCAGAGTTTGACGTATCAAAGACACTGGACTGGGTACCTACAATCACTTGTGTTGGGTCAGCATCTAGGGATCCTGAATCCAGTAGTTTTTATCCCATGCTTTCACATCCTTCTTGTGGAGTCAACAAAAATATGAAACCGATGTTTGTTACACCTACACATTACAGAAATGATACTAGGCCAAGTACTGCAAGTACATGCACTCCTGCATAGGCAAAGATTTATTGGTTTGGGGCAGATTTATTGATTTATTGGTTTTTCTTCTCATATGCAATTGGTTAAGAAAGTGACAAATATAACAGATAAGGAGGTTTTCATTGATTCTCTGGGGCCTAACTAAAATCCAGTAGTTTTCACTGGCCAGGGCATGACTCCAAAAGGTATTTTTATTTTTGTTGACAGACTTAGACAACAAATGGACATGCTGAATTTGTCCCAGCAGCTATTGAGTTTTCCTGAACCTAGTATAATTATTCTGTGTGAAATATCCTACACTTGCACTTTGGGTGCTAACAGGCCATCAACTTTGCTCAGAATTGATGAGTTACTCTTGCACAAATATTCTGGCCTTATGATGGGGATGAAGGGCTTTCAGTGTTTGAGATACTGAAAAGCACAAGGGTGAGGTACAAGAAGCACTTACCAACTCTAATGGGCAATAGGCCAAATTAACCCAGTATCATAGTCTTAGACAAATCACATTTTAAATGATCAACATGTCTATATGCAGTGCTATGTAGAATCTGTTAGGGTTTTTTTGGCACACTTGAGAGACACAGAGAGAGGCCTTTATCATGGGCATGGAAGAGTTGCACAAGAGTACAAGATTCCCTTCTGGGGAGAACTAAGAAGTGGTTGAGCTTTTATTAAGTCTGGCTGGGGGAAGCGTTTGGGAGGTGGACAAAATTTCATAGTAACAGTTGACTGGAGGCGCATTTGCACACTCAAAAATGTAAGAAGTTTGTATTTTGGGTTGGTTTTATTTTGGGAAGAAGCAAGAAATTGATGTGCCGTCAAAGATTCACATGAAAGGAGCAGAAAGTACATACTGTGATGTTACGGCAGTGTCAGCGTCTAAACCAGGGACTCGATTTCATGAGTGACCCGGCAGTAGGCGAAGGCAAAGACTCCCGGAGATCACTGGGCTCCCGGGTTTCGGTCTGACCCGCCCTGGGCGGTCCTCTTGCTCTCCAAAACGGGTCAGTTCCGTGGTGTTGACGAACCTGGGCTCTTTTTCCGGGAATAGTGGCCCACAGAGAGGGGCGGAGATACGGAAACCGCCCAATCAGAGGCCACCAGGAACTGACGCAAGGCCACGCCCCTAGGCGAGCGGAAGCTCTTTCTGCTGCATGGTCTTAGTAAATAGGTCTCACCTGAAGTGCTGGAGGTTCTTCCTGGGGAGCTGTGACTTGCAGCGGCTGTGGGAACCTTGCCGAGGCCTCCGGGACACCGGTGAAGCCGGGAATGGTAAGTGTGGACCCGGCCTCGGGAGTCCGGGGGCGACCTGGCACCTGTGGCCGCGGGCCCCCTGCAGCCTGCCCTGCCTGGCGCCGCGACGCGGACGCCGGCCTGGAGCCCTGCGCGTCCCCAGGGATGCGTCGGCGGCGCGGACTCTTGACGTTAGGGTGGAGTTCCTTGTCACAGGCCAACTTTATTTGTCCCGAGTTTTCAGATTCGACCTCCATCCTCTCAGCCTAGCTCTTGATATTGGCGGGAAAGAAATATTTAATTTTGTGTGGGGCCACTTTCCGTGTGAGTAAATCAGAGACTAAGCACGCGGATCTACTTGCGTAAATTCTTGTGCTTTTCCTCCCTGAGGCATTTTATGGACCCAGGCTTCCTGGGAGATCCCTGAGGTTGTGGTTTCTCTTTACAAACTTTCCTGGGTCCTTTCCACACGGTGCTGACGCTTCAACTTACTCTAGCCCTTCTCCAGCTCGGATTTTGTAGGGGTTTTTTCCCCTTTGGCCACACCTAAAATAGTTTGAATATTGTGAGTTATGTGCAAAAATAATTACGATGTACTGTGATTTAAGACTTCCCAGGCTCCAGAAATAAGTGTTTAATAGTAGTGCTAGTTTGTTTGCAGCAACTTGTGCTATGATGCCACTGTAATATCATTTCCATGTTTTAACTGTAAATTATATTGTTCAGTTGTTATGATTTTCCCAGAAACTGGCAGAAGACTTTCACCTTTTTTGCTCACTTCATTGTGTCTGTGTGTATAATTGATTCAGATTTATATGACCTTGCAGTTTAGACGGGGGGGGGTTGGAGGTATCCTTACAAGCGTAGTGAGAAAGAGATTGATGAAGATTTTTATTAAAGTATGAATAGTTTTACAAGAGGCCATGAGTTGTGAGGAAAATGCTGACACCAGTATCAGAACAGAAGTTATCACTAGGTCTAAAAGAGACCAAGGTTGGATTAGTTAGTGAAAATAAGACCCCGACGTCCAAGCAGGGACCAGTGTAGCATGAGACCTACCATATACAACATAGCAGGATTGCCTACTAATCAAGATTGCAAGGTGAAGCAAGGAGAATTTAGTACCTTATCTTTGCTTTCTTTCTATTGGCTGATTTCCTCCTGACCCTTCTTTTAAAGCCAGAGGCTGTTGCCAGTATGACTGGTCTCTACAGTGTAGCTTCCTAACATGCAGGCCAAGGAAGGATGGGGAAATGAGTAGTCTGCTAGGTAAATAGGTGCAAGCCTCACCAGGCTGGTTTCTACTATTCCTCAAAGACCCATCTCAGGTACCATGCATTTGGAAAATTATTGCATAAAGTTTTTAAACTTTTTTTTTTTTTTTTTTGTCTTTTTGAGACAGGGTCTCGCGATGCAGTTCAGACTAGCCTTGAGCTCCCTTTGTAGTCCAGGCTGGTGTCGAACTCTCAATGATCCTCCTGCCTCAGCCTCCCGAGTGCTGGGATTATAGGCGTGTGCCACCACACTCGGTTGTATGAAGTTTTTAAAAGGGCTTGAGTCACTACATTCCTCCTGCCCAGCCTCCAGCACAACATGTCAAAATTTTCACACTGAAATGAAATGAAAATATATATCCCTTGACATGTCAATGAGAGCTAGATAAAATGGGATTTGAGGTTATAATGAATATCCACAAAATCTTGATTTTTACACCATACAATGATTTTATTTTAGGCATAGTAATTCTAAATTGGATTGTGCACTGAGCAACACCAATGTCATGGGATTATTGGTGAGGAGAAATAGAAGTTGTATAGAATGGTTCCTGGAGTAGAGTTGATCAGCAAGTGATAGAGTCCTGCTTTTGGGAATGTGTCACCATTTTCTTAGCCTTTCTCTGCCTGTACATTCAAATCGTACTTGTATAGGTTCTCAGATTTCAGGGTCCACTGTAGCTGGCACTTGGTTGCATGATCTTTAGTCCACTTACTACATACACCAACGGGTGTGGATGTAGTGCCACAAAGACTACATGGGTCTCTGGTTTCCTGGACAATTCAGGGACAGAAACAATGTTACTTCCTGCTTGGGGCTGATTTGTAGCCACACACTGGTGGCAGGAGGTTTTGGGTTTAGGGGCGTACTCAGGAGTGCTGTTTCTGTTTGTGGAGAGGGGTCACTCCATTAAACAGAGCTTAATACATGGAGAAATGTGATTAAAAGCAGCAGTTTCTAAAATATATTTTTATCAGTGTATGTTAGTAGTTCAGATTGGTGAGGTTCACGTGGGGTTTTGGGTTGTTGCATTTCACGTGTCTTTGTCATTTTAAATCTCAGACCTCTGTCTCCCTTAGTATCTCTCGAGCCAACCCAATCCCTGTCTCCAGGTGTTGACCTTCAGCTTGCAGGAATTTCTCCTTTATTTTATTAATTAATGTGTCTCTTCACGCTGTTGATTGTTTGCTGTGCAGAAGCTTTTAAATTTGATAGAATCCCATTTGTTAATTCTTAATACTATTTTCTGAGCTGTTGGAGTTCTATTCAGGAACATTTTGCCTGACATGGCTTCAAGTGTTATCCCTGTGATATCTTCAGGAGTTTTAAATTTCTGTTTTTATATCTAGGTCTCTATTCCAATATGATTTACTTTTTTTTTTTTGTACTGGGGATTGAATTTACAACTGCGGGCTCGCCACACAGGCGCTTACGCAACTGAGCTAAATCGCTGGCCCATTGATTTACTTTTAGCACAGGTCGAGAGAAAGAAATCTAGTTTCAGTCATCTACAGCTAGTTTTCTCAGCACCATTGTTAAAAGAGGCTTTTCTCCAAAGTCCCTCTGCCAAAAGTCTAGTAGCTTTAGGTGCATGAAATGTTTCTAAGTCATTTGTTCTATGCCTTTGGCTGTATCTCATCAAGTTTTGCCTTAGATTCCTGGGTTCCTCCCAACAAGCTGGTTGTGGGGTCCCAAGCACTTGCCATGTTGGCTGCCTCTCTGCGGTGCAGGGGACTGGGACAGTCACCTGAGTTCCTCTGACCCCAGGTTCCCAGGGAGGCAGCAGGGTGTGGAGGGCTTCTCCAGACCATATAGCTGCACTGGGGCTTCCCCGATGGCCAGGGGTGCATGATGGGGCTCCTTCTCTCATCCTGTGTGTCCACACCGGGACTCCCCTGATGGCAGCAGGCACGCAGGGGTGTGTTTGTCTGATTCTCCCGATGGCAGAGACAAGCCTTGCGATGGCAGTGGCCGGTCTGGCTATGTCTCATCTCCCTGCTCATGCTGGCTGCTTGCAGGAAATCTGGATCCATGTTTCATTTCTCTTGTTTTTAGGGTGTGTTTGAATAGTCGGTTTTTGAAGGCATCATTTTCTTCTAGTTCTGAAATTCTGTCCTCACATTGATCAGTTTTACTGCCCATACTTTCAGTGTGATTTGTAACAGCAGGTTGCTGATTGAAACATTTTCATGAACTGTAATTCTTTGGAAAACCAGTCATTCGGGTTTTGTATCACTTTCTTTTTTTTAATTCTATAACAGCTTTATTAATATATAACTATATCATACAGTTCACTCATTTGACTGTACAATTCATTGTTTTATATTCACAGTTGTATCATTTTCTGTAGCTCATCTAGTTTTTGATTAGTGTCTTCTGAAACCTACTGCATCTTTTTGGTTGTTACTTCCCTTATCTGTTTGTTTATATCTTCTGTGATCCCACTGAGTACCTTTGTGCAGCTCAATTGTATTCCTGGCAATACTAGACTCCATTTTCAGCAACAAAAGACGGTGGCCTATCATGTTTCGAGAGGACTTACTGTCATTGGTTTCTTTTCTTTTCTTTTCTTTCTTTCTTTCTTTCTTTCTTTCTTTCTTTCTTTCTTTCTTTCTTTCTTAGGGTTCTCTACCACGGGACTACATCTCTAGCTATTTTATTTTTGTAGTCTTATGGCATGATCCTGATAAGTTGCCCAGACTGACTTTGAAGTTGTGATCTTTCCTGCATCAGCTTTTTTAAGCCCTGAGGTTACCGTATGTGCTGCTACACCTGACTTCAAACAGTGGTGGGTCTTTTGGGGAGTTTCCTGGGAGAGAATAGGAGGGTTGAGACAGTGTTTTGCTATATAGTTTGAGCAGGCCTTGAACTTACTGTGTATCCCAGGCTGCTCTCAAACCTTGTGGCAATACATCTGCCTCAGCCTCCCCAGTGCTGAACTACAGGTGTGTGCTGCGACACCCAACTTTAAACTTTTTTAAGTCGTAAGTTTTTCTTGAGTATTGGACATGATGTAGTTTCAAAAAAGAACTGAGATGTGCCTCTTAGATCTTCCATATGAAGATTTAGGATTATTTTGCTAAGTGTAGTGTAAATAATTTTTATTGCACCTACGGGTGTCAGGGGGAAATTGCTTTAATTTTTTGTCACTTCTGGGCTCCCATAAAGACATTAAGAAATAAGTAGCATAATATTCTGATACTGTGTTTCACTGTTCCTAAGAGGAAATCCTAATGACATCGTGGTAATTTATGGAAACTTGCCAGGTGGGGTGGCAGGTCCATCTACTCATAAAGTTTAAGGATCAGAGTCCCCACTTAAGGGCCAGACAGTGCAATGTCCAAGACCTTGTTAAAACACTGGTGTGTGTTGCTCAGTGATAGAATCCTTATGTAGTATGTAGGGCCCTGTGAATTCCGTCCCTGGTACCACAGATGAATAAATATTGACATATATTCAGGAGATTGAGCCTTAATCCTTCCATATGCCAAACAGATTGTCTATCTGTGAGCTGCAGGAGTCTCAAGTGAGTACTTTCATTCACTGACTCATTTCAGACTCTTTTCTTTGTGGTTCTAGAGATTTAAGCTAGGGCCACACACATGGCTGGTAAGCACTCTATCACTGAACTCCATCCCCAGTCACACACAGAATTTTCTTGGCTTTTGTGTTTGTTTGTTTGGTTGGTTGGTTTGGGTTTTTTGAGACAGGATCTCACCCTGACAGGAGTTCAGGGTGATCTTGAACTCACTATATATCCCAGACTGGAGCTTGGTGTGATCCTCTGCCTCAGCCTCCAAAGCACTAGAATTACAAGGATGCATCACTGCGCTCAGCAGGGTTTTCTTGTATTGCCTTTGTGGGCCCCAAGTGTTCAATCCTGCTGCCCTATCCATGCAAGCAGCTGGAAATTTTTATATGCCCTATCATACCCAAGTCTGAATGCTTCTAATATCGTAGAATACTTTGTAAAAACTCAGTATTTATTACACATTGTGTTTCCCCCAGGCCTCCTAGTCTCTCATGTTTGTGGGTGGAAGTGGTTTTCCACAAGGGCCCTTAGAGGGTGTTTTGTTTTGTTGTGGTATGGGGATTAAATCCAGGGCCTTGTGTATGCAAGGCAAGAGCTCTACCACGGAGCCACATCTCTCCGTTGGTGGGAATACTTTTAAAGTTGCATTTATTCATTAAAAGCATAGCTACTTTTGGCTCTGTGTATCATGAAATATGAAGTGATATAGCGTATGATAAAGCTTGAAATGACAGTCTCATATGGACATGGTTGAATTGATTTAGTCTCTTTTTAGGGCTTTTTGTTGTTTTTCAATTCAGGTTCAGGTTTTGGTTTGGGCGGGGCGTGAGACAGTATCTCACTATGTCTTAAGATTGGCCTCGATTTTGTAGCAGTCCTCCTACCTCAGGCTCCTGGGTGCTGGGATTACAGGCATGCACCATCACGTCCAATGTGATTCAGTCTCTTTTTGTGTATCGTTTTTTATTTCAAGGTGAGTTGGGTCTACCATAAGACAGCAGCAATATGACATGCAGAAGTCATTTCTGTATGTTCTTTACTGATAAATTGTATGGCAAACTCAGACTTGGTGTTTTTCCACCGAGTTATGTGGGAACATTTTTGGTATTAAGGTTATTAAGGTATTAAGCACCTACAGTGCTGTCAGTCTCACCATTTTCTTGTGCCAATTTATGGGATGTCTTAGCACTCAGTGGACTTTGAGGATGTGGCTGTGAAGTTCACCTTTGAAGAGTGGGCGCTGCTGGACCCTTCCCAGAAGAGGCTCTACCGCGATGTGATGAGGGAGACCATCCGGAACCTGGCCGCCGTGGGTGAGGGTGACGTCGTTTCTTCATTTAGTGACTCAGAGAAAAAGTGTTTCTTTTATGAAAAATGGAAAAACTATAATTTTTGAGACTAAATCAATGAGACAAAGCTATTGTATAGAATCATAATGTTCTGTAATTTCTAACATACAATTTTTATGGATATGAATTTTAGGGAAAAAATTCAAAGACCAAAGCCCTGAAAATGAGGAAACAGAGCAAGAGAAAAATCCAAGGTGAGCTGCACTCATAAAAGTACATAGTGACTAACAAGGAAGTTTTCATAGATGATTGCTTTTCAAAAGAAAGCAAGGGAAAACAATAAACCCAGATCTATTTTACATGTCAGAAAATTTTCATGAAAAGATTATATATTAAGATCATTCATGTTCCAAATGCTATTATACAAATGCATGTATAAATATATAATTTTTTATACAGGGGATTGAGCCCGGGGTTTGCACTGAGCTATTTCTCCCACCCCATCTATTTTTTGTTTTTGGGGGGACAGAGTCTCACTGTGCAGTCTGGGTCGAGCTTGAACTTACTGTGTAATTAAGCTGCTGTGAAACTCTGATCTCCTGGTGCTCTGTCAGAAGTGGTAGGATTATAGGTGTGTAACACAGTACCCAGATATCCCAAGTTGTTTTAAATATAGAGATTTGGCCTTGCTGAGTTTCCCAGACTGGCCTTGAAATTGAGACTCTCTCATCTCTGGGTCTTGAGTAGCTGAGGTGACAGCAATGGGCCACTATGCCTACTAATATTACTGTTTTAATAATAGTACTTTTCTAGAATCTTACATTCACTTTCAAAGCATTCCAACAGAGAAGAATATCTGTATTTTTCTCTGAATGTATTTAAAAACTAATTCTAGTATATGTTGAAAATATGAAATTATTGTTGTTTGAAAGCACTGAAAATGTGCTACTCATTCTTACAGAAGTCATTTGGTGGAGAGACTTTATGAGAGTAAAGATCGTCAGTGTGAAGAGAATGTCATCCCAACCCCAAATCTCAGTCTCATGAAGGAAACTTGTGTCTGTGTAACACCATGTAAAGGTAGCTTGTGTGGAAAAGACCTCGTGCATCCAACATTCCTTAGTGGACAACCGAGATCTCGTGTGAGGCATAAGCCACATGAGAACAGGAAATACGGAGAGAAGCCATATAAATGTAAGGTGTGTGGTAAAGCGTTTGGTTATCACCAGTGGCTTCAGAAACATGAACAGCATCATGCTGAAGGAATGCGCTATGAGTGTAAACAGTGCGGCAAAGCCTTCAGATTTCTCGGTTCCTTTCAGACACATGAAAGAAGTCATAAAGAGAAACACTGTGAAGGTAAAGGATGTGGTGAAGCCTTTTCTACTTCTGAAAGCTTTGAGAGACACTTGAATCTACATTCTACACAAAAACCTTATCAGTGTAAAGAATGTGAGAAATCCTTTGTTTATCTCATAACATTTAAAATACACATGAACATGCACAGTGGAGGGAAACACTACAAGTGTAAACACTGTGGAACAACTTTTTTGTACTACTCAGCATTCAAACAGCATGAAAGGAATCATACTGGAGAACAGCCTGATGAATATAATCAATGTGGTAAGTTCTTCAGTGTTTCCACACATTTGGGACATACTGAAAAGAGTCACAAGATGGGAAAGCCTTATAATTGCACAGTATGTGGCAAAGACTTTAAACATTTCAGTAATTTTCAATTACATAGGACAATTCATACTGGAGAGAAAGTTTACAAATGCCAGGAATGCGAGTATTCCTCTGTTTATGTTCGGAAGCTTCAATTACACATGAGAGTGCACACTGGAGATCGACCTTATAAATGCAAGGACTGTGGGAAGGCTTTCAGGACTTCACATGACTGTCGAGAGCATCAGAGTACACACACTGGAGAGAAGCTGTATAAATGTAAACACTGCGATAAGCCCTTTGGGTTTTCCAGTGCCCTTCGTAGGCATTTAAGAACTCACACTGGAGAAAAACCCTATGAATGTAAACACTGTGGTAAGACTTTTGCTTCTTCTGGTAACTGCCAAAGGCATGAAAGAAATCACACTGGGCAGAAACCCTACGAATGTAAACAATGTGGTAAGACCTTCACCTCTCCCAGTTACCTCCGAATGCATATAAGAATTCATACTGGAGAGAAACCCTATGAATGTAAACAATGTGGTAAGGCCTTTGCTTTTTGCAATGCCCTCCATGTGCATGAAAGAACTCACACTAGACAAACCCTATGAATGTAAATAATATGGAATGGCATTTACTTTTTGTATTGCTCTCCAAATACATGAAAGAACTCAGTCTGCTGAAACCTGGTGAATGTAAACGATGTGGTAAGACATACGCCTACTACAGAGACCTCCAAAAGCATGAAAGACCTCACATTGAATGACACCTTATGGTAAGGAGCAGAATAGAAGATAAATAGGAAGTGGGGAGGCCTTTTTCAGCTGGATGGGGAGTACAAGATGGTATGAGAGAGGAGGAAGGGAAACAAAGGGAGATGAGGGAAAAAGAATTGAAGAGGGAAAATGATGAAGATAGAACTTTTGTAAGTGGAAAGAGGTCCAAGAGTTGAAAGGAACAGGCCAAGATGCAGGAACAGATGAAAAATAAAGGATTTAAAATGTGTTATGTGCATGTACTGACTCTGCATAATAAATGTAATCATTATGTACTGCAAATATGAACTAATAAAAATTTTAAAGAGAAACCTTATGAATATAGACAATGTGGTGAAATCTTCATTTACTCCAGTGTTCTAAGGAGGTGAGCCATTAATGGCCTTGCCTGTGAAAATAAGATGGTAGGGCCATCAGTTCACCCAGTCTAGTTTGAGTTGTACCAGATCATCGGAGAGAAGCCCTTTAGTTGTGAACAATGTGGTGAGACCTCATGTTATTGAAATTCCATTTGAGGAGAAGAAAATACAAAGGTGATAGGTCTCTGCAGTAAACAGTGTAGTAAATTTAAGTATGTCTGTCATGCTGTATTCCTTGAAAGGACTCATAAGAGTCCCTGTGAACTGTATGGGGAAACATCCATCACATGAGGGTTTATACTGGACAGGAACTCTACTAATACAGTTAACTTTGGTATTTCTTCAGACATCTTTGCTTAATTTGAAATCATGAGCCCACTCTCAGAAAGAGAAATTTCTTTTTTTCTACAGGAGATTTATCCCAGGGCTTTGACACTGAGTTACACTCCCAACCCTCTATTTTTTATTGAGAAGAGAGTCTTACTAAGTTGCCAGTTTACCCAGACTGGGCTCAGACTCCCTCAGCACTGCGATTACTGGTGTGCACCACCACACCTGATTCATCTCTTTAATGGAAACAGTGTGAGGAGGCCATTAATTGGCTCACCTCCTTAGAACACTGTGGGATTGCACATTGGACAAAATTGTAAGCAAGTGAAAAATTACCTACCCAAAAGTAGTCAGTTTTAAACACATTTTGATCATGTAAAGATCATGACTGGGGCCGGGCATTTAGCTCAGCAGCATAAGTGTCTGCCCTGCAAGCGCGAGGTCATGAGTTCGATCCCCGGTACAGGGGGAAAAAAAAATCACAAGTGGATATACATGCATTAATTATATTATGGAAAGTCAATACAGGGCATTTTCTTTCTAATGCTATAGAGAATTGCAAGTATACACTAACATTTTAAAAGTTTTAAATATAGTGTCTTTATGTGTGACATGGTTCCATATGTGTTCTGTAGTTAAACATATAGAGGTATATGGCAAAAAAAGGCAAAAGGATACTTGGCACGTGCTTGTGATTCCAGCAGTTTTGGAGTCTGATGTAGGAGTATGAATACTACTTAGGCAACTCAGAGAGATCCTGTCTCAAAACTAAGATGGCCTGAGGATGTAGCTTAGAGTGAAGACCTGTGTTCAAGTATATGATGGTACACAGGTTTACACCACTGAACTGGTCTTAGGATGATGGTTGACAACTTAAAAAAACATCAGTAGCCAAACTTGTAAAGCTATAGTCCTGTTGTTCAAGAATAGTAGCTCTGGAGGGTCATGGAGTACAGCAAGGCCCATGCTACGGACTAGTATTGGTCTGTGGCCTTTTAGGGTCCTGTCCATACGGCAGGAGAACATCAGCAGGTGAAGAAGGGAAGTTTGTCTGCATTT
Organism: Dolichotis patagonum; assembly: GCA_004027295.1. NCBI lineage: Eukaryota > Metazoa > Chordata > Mammalia > Rodentia > Caviidae > Dolichotis > Dolichotis patagonum. The sequence continues at coordinate 18,129 of PVJX010024385.1, forward strand.
TTACCTGCTCCCCACTGCTTGCATTACCACCTGACCATTACCAGTTGGAACAGCAGCATTATTGATTTCTCACAGGAGTGTGAAACTTGTGCACGTGTACGTGTAAATTTCCTGTCCCTTACGAGAATTAATACCTGATATGAGTTGATGATCCTTGCACTGAAGTATGGCTACAAATAAAGATTAATATTAGCATAGGGTTGCAGGGAGGTCTTAGTAAATCAATTGCTGGCTAACTCTTATCAAAGCCAAGTGACAATCTATATCTGGCAGCAAGTTTTATATCAGAATTCCACACTTATTTTAGTCCACACTTGACACACCTATGATTTTATTTGCCACCTACTGCACCTATTTGTCACACTGCATTTGTCTGTCTGATATTGGTTAAGCCTACAAATTAATCCTATGCAAAAGACTAAAAATCAAATATCCCTCTAGGGCATCTTTGACAAGGAAGAAAGACTCAATAAGATATCAGAAGACTAATGTTGCCAACAGAAAGCTGGATTTGACTACAATGAGTGTGTTCAATTCAATGCAAAAGAAAAAACAGGTTGAAAGATGAAGTCTGACATGAAAGGTTAAATGAAGTGATATTGACTGAAATTTAGTGCCTAGCCTGTGGGAGAGGAGAAACCATTCTATGCCTGGATAATGGTACTATAACCCCCAGAACCCCACGTGTATACCATCTTGGGAAAAGATTGGTGTTAGGAAAAGAGCAAATCAGTTCTGCAGTGACAGTCTGCAGTGTCTAAACTCACAGTGCACTATCCTCCCCCTGAGGCATAGTGAAGTGTGAGATAAATTCATTCCAGGAATTCAGATGCCAAAAACAGAATAAGGTATAAATTAATTGCCACTAGGTCAAAAAGGAGTCCAACCATCTGTTGCATTCAAGAAAGTCACCTAATCTTGAAAGGGATTCATAGACTACAAATCAAGAGAAAACAATGTTTCATCTACTAGGACCCCAAAAGCAAGCAGAGGTAGCAGTTTTATTCTCAAAATAAACTTCAATCTAACACTGATAAGAGGCAAAGAATGTAATATTTAAGGAAACAGTTCAACAGGAAGATATAAAAGTTGTAAATATATATGTACCAAATAATGAGGCAGTTTTTTTAGCATAGGAAAATGATAGAAACCTTGAATGAACAATACAGTGTAAATTTTGTACTGGGTATCAAACTTAGAACCTCAGAACCTCAAGCTTGCCAGGCAGGCGCTTAGGCCACTGAGCTAAATCCCCGGCCTGAGGCACTTCTTAAAACACTACTGGCCATACAAGATCAAGTAAACACTAACAAAAGCATAGTGGGTGACCTCAATATCCCACTTTCAGAAAGAGACAGATAAACTAAGCAAGAAGTCAAACATACCAGGGCTGAACTATTAATAGGACAGTAGCTGCACATTGAAAACAATGTTAAATGAAATACATCAGACAGAAGCTGAAATGCCATATGGTTTCTTGCACATGAGAAATCCGAAGTAACTAATCAGCAAAATAAAGATAGTAAAAGGAAACATGGAGATCTACTGCAAATGAAGGTGACCGAGGGTGAAGGGAGAGAAAAAGGAGTGGAAGATGAAGTAAATAAGAATTAGGTGTGTCATGTACTTATACTGAATTTGCACAGTAAAAGTGGTCATCTCAACTGTACTAATAAATTAATTTTTAACAGAGCTTCTAGTTTTACCATATCCATAGAGAAATAAACTCATATGTTAATAGTTCTATTGAGCCTTTTATATAAAGTAAAATTTACCAGCACTAGGTACACAGATTTATGATTTTTTTTTACTCAAATTTATCATTTTACCATCAATACCACAAGACAAAAATACTGTCGGTACCTGAGCATCCTGTTTTGTAGTCAGACTTGTCCCTTGTGGGTTGCCTTGCTGTTGGCAATTACTATCTGTTCACTGTTCCTACCCTGGTCTTTTGTAGATTGCTATACAAATGAAATTATAGGAGATGTAACCATTAAAAGAAAACAATGTGAACATGAATAGCAAAAGCAATTCTTCCACGAAGTCACCATGTCATCAGATTTGTATGCGTGGAAACATGACATGAGCCCCAAGTAGCCTTAACAAGGAAAGAACTTTCGTGACACATCATAGTCAAAATCCCACAAATCACTAATAAACTAAATTTTTAAAATAGAAATTAATAATAAAGTGTTGCTGAGTTTGTGTTATGTGTCAACAACTGTACCCTAAAGAAAGTAGAATGCAACCTTTTCTGAGCACCTTCCTGCACATCTTTTTCTATTTATTTATTGGTACCAGGGATCAAACTCACAGCCTCACACTTGCCAGGCAGGTGCTTATGCCACTGAGCTAAATACCCAGCCCCATCTTTTCCTTTAAAAAAAAAACTGGCCTTACTTGAGGTCTCATCCAGGGCAGTAAGTGCTCTTGTCACAGGGGTACACCCCTATTGCTACATTATTTGTTTGTGGATATCATACTTGGGGCCATTACTACATTATTTATGCGTTTGTATATATTAGGCTTGGAATTTTTCCAAAACAGCTCTTTTGTATATAGTAGAACTGAGTGTCCCATTTTCTGCTACTAACCATTCGGAGATGTCCGTGGCATGTTTCATACTGTCTGATTTTCATGAGTATGTCGTAGTTCTGTTTGTAGTGTTAATCTAGTATCACTTCCTTTTATTTTCTTTAATAACGGGACAATAGATGACAAAAATAATGGGCACTGTAGCAGTTTTCTTTTGGGGTATGAAGTGTCCATCTTTGTGGTATCAGTTAAACTATTTGTTAAAACTCACAGCTGCAATTCATAGAGTTGTGTATACATTAAAAGTAAAAGAAGGCATTTAGACATGGTGGTATGTGCCTCTACTCCAGTCACTTAGGAAGTTGAGATGAGATGATTTTCATGAGTATGAAAACCAGGTCCCAGCTGTGGAATTTTTTAATCGTGGTATATTTAGACCATGCAATATTGTCCAACAACTAAAAACAATAAAGTAATGATAACACAAACTTCACCAAATTTATGTTAAATGGAAAGAAAGAAATGCGGGGGCTGCATATGGCTTCAATTCCATGAATAGAAAAACAAATCTGTAGTGATGAAAGTCGGGACAGCAGTGACCTCTGGGGATAGGGCAAGAGACTGCACGTGTTTTATGTTTTGACAGGGTTCATACATGCTGTAGACGTAACATTAATCAAGTTGTAAAGTAAGACAAACTTCTGTGTCATAACTCAATTACAACAATTTTAAAGCACAGAAGAGCCCCATAAAACAGCATTCAAAGCAGAACCAGAAAGAGTCAGACCTCAGATACCAGCATCTCCCACATGGTAACCTTCATGACCTCGCCTTAACTTGGGCCTCAGATTCCTCATATGCAGAATAAAGGTGACAGTACCTTCCCCAGGTGTCACTGTGAGGACTGACGCAACGCTTTGAGGAGCAGCTGGTGTCTGTTAACAGTGAGCACCAAGTATTAGCGATCACTATGATGAATGGTTGAATGTTCATTCTAAGGCTAATATTTTTATTGTTGGTGGTACTAGGGATCGAACTCACAACCTTGCGCTTGCCAGGCAGGTGATTATGCCACTGAGCTAAATCCCCAGCCCACTAAGGGTAAATTTATAAGGATAAAAATAACAATTTTTACTGGAAATGTATAAAATGTCAAAAAGCTTTTCATTTAATTACATGGCTTCAAAATATGTCCACAAGTTTAGAAACTAACAGAATTACAAGGATTATTCAACAACCCACAATCATGGTAAACAATAGATTATAAATCTGTAAATGGTTTTTCAACATAAATTATATGCTCAATCTAATGGGCACAGGCAGAATATAATGACTCAACCACTGTTGAAGTGTTTACACAAATCGACATATGCCAAGTGCACCAGTTAGGAACTGCATTAAGCTGAAAGAGGCCTACTCCCTTTCTCCGCACCCTTTTCAGTCTTGAACCCGTAAACACTGTTTTTGTGTTTTTGTGTGTGTGTTTTCATGTAATGAGACACACAGACTAAAGAACCCATGGCTGGTGGACTCATACAAAAATACTAACTATATATATTTTTAATTTATTTTAAGATTAGGGAAGCAAGGAGATTGAGATTTCTGGCCACTCTCTTTAGCTTATGGCTTTTACCCTGATGCTTACAGGACGGCTCATCTGGCTTTGGAGTCAGATCTCCTTGAAGAAAGAAGTCAAGATATCTGGCCAAATTAAATCATGCCTGTGCAGTGTCTTTTCCCAGAATCATACCCAGTATCTTCTAAGACTTACACCATCCAAGACTGGGCAACACAGCATCCTAACCAGAAGACAGAGGGTTTTTAATAGTGCATATTATCAAGGTGAACAATGACAACGAAAAATAGGTCCTTTTGTAAGGTAGGAGCAATTTTAGTTGGCAACTAGCAGACCCACCACCAAATACTTAAAATTCAGTAACATAAAAACTATATACGCTGCTTACTGTGTAATCAAATTAGAAACCAAACATCAAAAAGCCAATTAAGAAATCACCGTGTTACATGCAGGAACTTTCACATTCTAAGCCTAGAATAGGGTGTTAGTTACATACAAGTATGTATCTGTTAAATATATCCAACTGCAGTTATGATTTATGCATTTTGCTATATCTCTATAAAAATATATCTGTGTACTGGAATTAAATTCCAGATAACTCAAAGGTGGAAGAACAATAATGGAAGTAAAGGCAGTATTAGAATTAAACCAGAAGGAAAACATACAGTCATCCCTCAGGATCCACAGGGATGTGTTTCAGATACCACGATCCAAGGGTGCTCTAGTCCCTTACATACACTGGTGTGTAGTAACTGGTACTAATATAGTGTACACGCTGTGTAAATACTGTATTGTTTAGGTAATTATGACAAGAAGAAAAGTATACAACAGTAGTCAGTAGAAATGCAACTGTCCTGCTATTTTCAGTAAAAAAATTGGACGAACCCACTGATGCAGAACCTGCAGATCCTGGAATAGACTGTACATGAGAACATGAGACACGGGTGAGGAAGTATCACAAGAGACAAGGGGAGCCCAAGCTGTTTATATTTTTACAACCACCAAGGAACCCACTGTAGGTCTGTGACACTGACAAGGGCAGGCCACCTTGCCCGGTGCTCTTGCCCATTGTGGGTCCTCCTGTGCACAGTGAGTGATGCTGGAGGCTTTCTCACACTGACTGCATGGGCAGGGTCTCCCCCATGTGGGGGTCTCATATGCCTCGTGAGGTGTGAAGACTGTCTAAAGGCCCGCCCACACTCCTGGCAGGTGTAGGGCTTCTCCCCAGTGTGAGTTCGCATGTGATTCTGCAGGTTGGAGAGGCCACTCAAGACCTGCCCACAGGTCCCACACTCGTATGGCTTCTCCCTAGTGTGGATTCTCTTGTGCACATCCAGGCGTGTGCTGGTGCGGAAGGGTTTCCCACAGTGGTTGCACTTACAGGGCTTCTCCTTCGTAAGGGTGCGCAGCTGTGTCTCAAGCAATGAGTGCTCCCTGAGTGCTTTCCCAGAGGGGCTGCATTCGAAGGGCTTTTCCCCAGTGTGTGTTCTCATGTGGCGCTCCACAGATGACGGCTGATTGAGTGCCTTCCCACAGTCCTTACACACAGGGCTTCTCTCCCATATGGTTCCTCTAGTGCAAAACCAGGTTGGAACTTCTGTGAAGGTTTTCCCACACTGACCACATTCAAAGGGCTTCTCTCCGTGTGGGTCCTCGATGCCGCTGCAGGTTGGAGGAATATTTGGAGGTTTTCCGGCACTCCTGGCACTCAAAGAACTTTTCTGCAGTGTGTGTCCTTTCATGTCTCATGAGGTCAGAACTGTAGCAAAAGGACTTTTCACTAGTTGCACACATAGGTTTTATCTACGCTGTGGATTTTTTCAGGCATCATTACAGGAGCATCCCAGAAGAAGGGTTTTCTGTTCTCCTGAATTTCATAGGAGGCCTCTCCAGCAAGAACTCCCTGGTACTGACACAGTGGTTCTGCACTGCTAAATGGTTTCCTCAATTTGGTATATTTGTAGAGTTCTCTATGCTGAGGTTGCTCCTGTTGATCAACGAAAAAGGGAAGACCAAAGGCTCTATCCAGCTATTCTTCCTGTGTCAACTGAACACAGGGGAAGATATTTTTTTTATTTTTAATTTTTATTTTAAAGGGAATAAAACAAAACAAAGCACCTCAGAAAAGAACAATGCAAGCAACACAGGACTTCAAAACAAGACAACAGGACATCAGGCTGGGGATTCAGCTCAGTAGCTTAAGCGCCTGCCTGGCAAGCACGAGGCCATGAGATCGATCCCTGGTACAAAAAAAAAAAGACATCAACGCTGACTACCATAATGTCTCTTGTTTTCTTTGATCTTTGAAAATGGGAAGATATTTATCTGAATCTTTTACCATTTCAGTGAGTCCATACTATATTGTTTCTACCCAAAGTTCCCTCTTGGAAAAGGGAAAATGGAAAAGGATGGATTCTCTGCCAAAATGATTACCCATTACTCTTTTCATTACTTTCATGGGCTTCTTAGATGGATAAATTTTCTACATTTAAGCAAAACTAAACTTTAAACGCTGGGTGCTGAGGCTAACTTGTGAAAAATGGCTACTTTGAGGAACTCCGTGAAGACATACCTCTTTCTGTTTTCAGTGCTGGGGGTGGAACCCAGTGCCATGTGCATACTAGGCAAGTGCTCTGCCATTGAACTACACTTTAGCCCAAGACATAAGACATGTAGCACTTGATTTAGAGCTTTGTATGAATTCAGGACATTCACAGATCGTCTCTTAAGAGCCCACTTTCTCCTGGGTAAGCACTATTTGCAAGAAATATTCCTTGTGAGAATAATTCCTTGTGAATCTTATCCTTTTTCTGCCAAATGGATAGAATCTCTGCAAAGATATCTTGGCTGGAAATTGATTCTTGGGATTGAAGTTGTGGCTCTTAAAAGGAATGAGGGGATAAAAGAATTAAAGATAGAGAATTTTAGAATCAAAGTAGTCAAAAAAAATGTAAGTAAGGTAAATGTGCATTTTTTGAAGTACTAGTCACAAAAACAGGAAGAAATTTCAAAGACGAGTAAAGCAGAATATTAAGGCTTTAGGTTGTGAGAGAGGAGTTATGTAATAATAAAATCAAGAGAGAAGTCATGGTAGACAACTTGCTGAGAAAGGGTTTTATGAAGATTGGGACTGATGTGGAAAGGAAATACCAGCAACAATGCACAGTGGGAGGGGCTAAAGCATATGCATGGAAATATTTAAAATGAAGACAAAGGAGGTAAGTACTTTTGAGGTTCCAAAGCTCTTATTTTTGCTCCAAATATGATGCTGTGCTGGTTTGCATAGTGGATCTGTTCACAGGAAAAAAAGACAAATGGTGGGCTGCCAATGCCTGTTCATGACACAAAGACCTATATTCTCAAATCCTCAGGGGCTCGGGAGATGGTAACATCTTTCTGCATTTTGACAGACACAGCAAAGCTCTTTTACTCAGGAACTTCACTGGGACATGGAAAATACCAAGCTATCTGGTCCCAGAACCCAGGGTCTGGCTCAGAGCCACTCTTGAGAAGCCCAGAATCTTGGAGAATCCTGGTGAATCCTGGGGAAACAGAGCAGTAGACAGACCTTCATGTGCATGGGGAGGCCACTGGACTGTACATGTCATGGGGCCGGACTCACCTATCTCTCCACCTCTTGATTTTCCACACCCACACAGTTCCTGGAATCCACAGTGGTCTCCTGAGAGTGTGAAAGAAGCAACGACGTGAGCCTTACCTATGGAGGCCAGGTTCCTGGAGCTTTCCAGCATCATGTCTCTGTATAGACTTCTCTGCGCACAATCCAAAACACCCATTCTTCTGGACTAAACACAGCCACGTCTGAAAAGGTGACTGGTTCCTAAAATACACACCCATCTTGGCTTAGCCAGCGACCATACCCCCCCACAAAAATGCAGGAGTATGCTGGGGTTGACAGACCTGGGGAAAGAACACCCTATGAAAAGGACTTATCATCCTACAACTAGCCAACAAGCCCTAGCGGACATACCCTGCCTAGCTGTAGGGACCAGCAGACCTGAGCATGGTAGTGAAGAAGAGAAATACCTGGTAAATAAACTCTGCCTCACGAGGCCATGAGGCCCAGGAAGTGATGACAGCTTGTGTCTTGCTTTGTCTTCCCTCTTGGCTCTCAGCAGCTTAAAGAAGGCCTGAATCAGAGGATACAGCCACTACTTGGGCCGTATGAGGTCCAGCTCATGGTAGGCTGGAGGTCAGCCCTGTGTGTAGGATCAAGATAGTCCAGGCAGGTCACGTAAAGGAGCTAGTCTAGCCTCTGCATAGCAGTGCTCTTTAGAGGCTCAAAGGATCATTTATTTACCCAGGAACAGGTAGGTGGCAACACATGAATCCTGGCTTGTTCCTCTGTGTCATCCACTTGGAGTCAGGTGGAGTCCTGAACAGGCAGAGCTGGGGGAGAGGAGATAGGACATGAGGGCCTGGCCAAGTGAGCACACCTGGCTGTGAGTCACTGCACATAACACACACTCACAGGTGTACAGCATGCATACAGAAACAGATGCACGTGCTCTCGCACATGTGCATGAACACAAAGACCAGCACGCACGTAAACTTCTAGACATATACAGACGTGCACATGGTCACACACACACACACACACACACACACACACACACATGTGCATGCACGCCTTCCATTTCAAATGTAGGAACCACAATCTCAATTCAATAGCAGATGGTGAAGGCCCTGTGGCAACCACACCCTGCCCCCGACTCAGCTGCAGGACAGCTCTTGGCTCCTCAGCCCCTTCACCACCGGCTATCTGCAGGGCTAATGTAGCCCCAGGACATGCCATAAGTAAGGGACGAAGAACCACCACCCTGCAAACTCTGCTGGGAAGAAATGGTCCTTCCCACCTTCAGTTGATAGCAGCCATCCTTCCACACTCGCAGCCTTCCTCTGGCCCAAGATGGATAAGCAGGCAACTCTGATCATCCTTGATCTCGCTGCTCCCTCGCCTCTCTCTCCCCTTGGTATGTAAGGCTGAGCCCCATCAAGTGTCCCCCTTAGTGCTCACCCCCGTGACCTCATCTGAACTTGCTTACATCTAGCCTAGGAAATGTCTGTCCTATATCTGCCCTATCACTGTGTTTTGCAAGAAGATAACTGTATTCAGGTTTTATGGGTTTATAGATGGTCAGGAACCATAACAAGTCATACTTTGAGTCCCCTGCCTACACCTGATTTTTATGATTCACATAATAAGTTGAGTGACTTTTTGAGTTGAAGTTAAACGATTTTAAACACAATGAAATACACTGAAACTTTGGGGGTTTATTTTGTAAACTGGAAGGACATATATTTTGGAGAGGCCAATTTTTGTGGATTGAACTGTATCATCCTCCTGAATACGAAATCATAATCCTCAGTACTTCAGAATGTGACCTTAGTTGAAACAGTGTTGCTGCAGATATAACTAGTTCTGATGAAGACATCATGGGGCACGGAGGGCCCTTAATGCACTATGAATGGAATCCTCTAAGAAAAAGAAAAGAGCCACAGAGACAGACACCAAGGGGAGGCAGCCACATGATCATGTGGGTAGAGAAGGATGCATCCAAGGAATCCCAAGCCCTGGCAGCCAGCACCTGAAGTCACAAGAGGCACAGAAGGAGCCCCCTCACAGCCTCCTGAGGAAGTGTGACCCTGCCAATGCCTTGTCCTCAGACAGATGAGGGAGGAAGAGGTGGGCGAGGAACAGACTGTAAATGAACGAATGAAAATGAATCATTTCATTCCCAAAGCCTTCTGTCCCGCCATGTCCTCCATGTCAGGAAGTGGCATCCACCCCTAATCTTAAATTTCACCCCTCTGATACTCAGCAGACCCCAACAGGCAATACCAAAAAAACTCAAACTACAGATGAC
>PVJX010024386.1:0-28147 GCA_004027295.1 Dolichotis patagonum
TTTTTCCTGCTAATACAGAAATGATAGATATACATGTAGAGACTCATGCATGTGTAGAGCTTATAAACAGTTTACGAGAACCAACTATATAACACATGTTGAAATAAACAACTACTTTGAAGAAAAAGAGACACTACAATACCCAGTGCTGATTCCATAATGTCATGATGTGAAGTCCAGCAAAACTATCACTTTTTGTCCAAAGTGATCTTAGCTTGCTTTGCCTTGTTTAAGTTCAACACACATGAAGGTATGGACAGCTGTTTTGAGGAGAATGAGAGACACTATGACAGCCATTCATGGCTTCCCTAATGTCTGGTCTTGAAGACCTGTAATGCCCTCCTCGTCCTGCTCAGATCAATTCCATACTAGGTTGTTTCATGTGAATTCCTATATGTGACAATATGGACAACTATTTGGAAGAAAACAAGAGTCAATATGATAGTGAATATCTCCAATTGTCTAGCTTTGAAATTTATGTCTTACATTAGTTTCTTTTGATCCGCTTTGCTCTGTTTTGTTGTGTTTAATTTTACCCTATTGATATAATTGCATGTATATTTGAGTGGGTAAGATGGATGACCATATTGCTGTTTTTGTCATTTCGTGGAGCAGAACTGTTAACAGTCTCACTGTTTGAATGTCTACTTTACATGTTTTAACTTTGTAATTTGAACAACTATTTCCAAGAATTCAGTATGTAATTTGTCAAGTAATACTTTCTTAGGTTTTATTGTTGTTGTACTTTTCCTTCTTTCCTTGGAATACTGTATTGTCACTACCCTTTATTCTGTTTGATTTTGTTTTGTTTTTTTCTCTTTAAATAAAATTATTTTAAAAAAAAGAAAGTTACTGTGTTGCCTTGAGGGCATCATTTTGACTCTTTTTTCATGTTGCTTGTTCTCTCCATTGATAGTTATCTGTCTGGTCAGTTGCCTCTACTACTTTATAGGGTGGCTTTCATAATAAAAGATTTTACTATTCTGGCATGTACCCTAAGGCATGATTTGGATACTGTATATTTTTCAATGCCAACTGCTGTGCAGTGTCTTGCAGCTTTATCACCTGTGAACAGTGTTGGCAGTTTCTGAGTGTTTTAGTGGCCAATGCTACCAGGGGTATTGGACTGCATTTCCAGATCTAGTGTAGCTCTTCTGCAGGGAGGGTTGTTAGCATCTCTGAGCACAGTACCTTTGGGTGGAGGTTGAGCATGAGTTTCTGCAGGTCACCAGGATGTACCAGGTACATATGAAATACCATGTTCAGTAGTGGTCAGTGCCTGTCAGTGACTGAGTCCCACATGTGAACCCACACAGGGCACCTATCAGTGTTGGAAGGCTGCACAAGTGACATCACAGAGCCTCTAGAGGCCCACTTGCTCAAGGAGGTCTTCCTATATGCTTTCTGTGGGCAATTTTAACTGTCCCTATTTCTTAAAAAATGGTTTTAATGTCCCAACACTAATTAAGTGTCTTTGTTACAGATTTCTGAAATAAGCACCTATTTTGGCCCATGATTTTGAAGATATTCTTTGTTCTTTTGTATTTTACCTGTAAAATGGAGATGCTAGTGTTGAAGTATTGTCCTAAGAAGCCAGGCTCTGTTTCTCAGAGCCTGATCTTCTGGGAAGGTCTATTCAACTGCTTCTGAGAGCCACAGGAAGATAAGCAGAGATGCTTGGGTTTTTCTCAGGGATCTTGGCAGGTCAAACCACCCAGAAAAGTCTGAGTAGGGATTTCACAAAATGTTGTAAGTTGTCAGCTTGTAAGGTTGTCCATATGCCTCCTTGTGAGTTAAACTATTCAGGGTGGACTTCCTGGCTATTCCCCATGGGTGAGAGATATAAGCAAGGGTATTCAACTTTTTCTGGAACAGCAGAACTGCAGATAGGTTCTACTGGACTATTTCTAGGGCTACAAGTGAGTGGACAGGGCCTCCTGACTGCTTCCAGGCAAGCAAGGTGTTTGGGAACACCCAAATGTCTTATTTGGTGGGGTGTTCTTCATCTCAACTATCTCAGTATAGAATAGCTGCATACTTGCAGGGGCTGTGTGGGCAGGGACACTTGTATGGGGTGTGACAATGACTAAATGAGACACTTCACAGCATGCTAACCTGCTGAGCCCACAAGGTGGTGATGCAGGGAGAGCCTGTAGTGAGGGCAACACAGCACGGGCCAGGTTCTCTCTCCAGGGCAACACAACAATGTAGACACAGCTCCACAGGCTGAGCTAAGCCTACAAAGGCCACAGGCTTCTCCAGTAGTAAATGCCTAGATGTCTGGCAAGAAAGATGGTGCCAGGGCCTCCTGGTCATACTCTTCGCTGAGTAAAGTCTAACTTGGTTCAGGGAAAAAACAACAGAGACTCTGTGCTTAGTTACCTTATGCACAGCACCCTGTATATATCTGTTACAAGCAACTGAGTTAAATAGAAGAAATATTATAGGCAGTCAAATAGGACTGGGCCCTCAAAGGGGCCAGTGCAGAAGGCCGAATACCTTGCAACCATGAGAGAGACAGACATCTCCACTTTGGGCCAGATCTCAAGACAAAAGATAAATCAAATGTACCCTCATACTTCCTAAGGACAAACAGCAGAAATTGCATGCTGTGACCTATTTAGAATAGGTCTCTATAACCCTGAGGAAGCCAGGAGTCACTATCCCAACTACCTACAAGAACTAGAGGGCAGGTTTCACTGGCACAGACTGGCTCTGATCCTCCTCTACAGTCTAGAGGAAATGTCAAGCCTGTTCTGCTTCAGTTTCCTTTCTTTGGCTTTACTTCTAATCTTTTCCCCCACTTCGTACTTTCCTTTTTAGAGGTATGTAAAATTAGAAAGAATTCTAGACTGTTCCAACCTTTTCTTCCTACTGTTAAGTCCACAGAAAATGAGCATTTGCTAACACTGAAGACAGGGAAGTCATATTAGAGGGACACATACCCCATCTCTGGGTCAGATGAGACATTGGAATTTTGCCCATCCAGGAGAACACTCATAAAAGCCATGTCCTGGCTTAGTGTTCTGGGCAAGTCTCCTTCAGGTGACTGAACCTGAGACACCATAGAAAGAACTGACTTCTAGGTGAAACCAGAAGCTATTTCAAAAAGCAGCATGCTTACAGGACCTAAACATATTTACCCTAAGAAAGGCTTCCCTACAGCTGGCTTCCTTTCTGGAGACTGACCTCAGATTATCTTGGCCAATAGAAACTGAGAACAACTAAGGATTCATGGCAAGAGAGACTCTCTGGTAGATACCCAAAGATTCCTCAGTGGAAATTGGCTCATGGTCACAGAAATTCTCCACTTGCCTATCTGTTTATATCTTTCTGCTAGTACGCTAAAGATGTTCCCCCAAATTTTTCAGGCAAAACCTCTCCTCTCAAAAATTAGGGAGAGGCAGCCTGAAACAACCATTTACATTTCCAAAAAACTAGTACAGAATGATATGCATTTGTGCCTTACATATGTTAACTAAGGAAAAAAAGCAAGAGATTTTAGTCACCATTTTCTGTGTGGATAAAAGTCTGATGTGCCTTCATTAACATGTAAAATGCAATTGATAGATGGTAAATATGTTTAATCTGTGAGCTTCAAATAAACCACAGTCATGTCTCACTGCTAAGAGAAATTGCCTAGGTAATTAGAGAACACAAATGCCTTGAAGACTTTGCCTGAGGGTCCAGGGTGGAGTGCCTCAAATTTTTTGTTGTCTGTATCTATCTCCAAAACAGCCAGAGAAGTGCTCTCACTCACCATTTTACAATAAACAAAAAGCAATAGTTTATTATAAAGTTATGCTTCCTTCTTCAAGTATTCCTGTCACAATTTCACTTATGGAAACAAAGTTCATGAGCTAAGATTGCACACCAGTTTGAAGGTAGCTAGGCTGGCCGAATTGTGTCTTCTACTCTCTCCAGATACCTTCTGGAGTAGAATCAACCTGAGGGATACCTTAAGAACATTATCAAATAGAAGTAAGAAAGGGATGCCTTATTATTTTTTACATAGCTGGCTCAATGTCGAAGTGTCATACCCTTATGTGTTACTTTTTGTGTTACAGACAGGAGAAGCTCAATACCAAAGACCTTTATTCCTTTGGAATGCATTCCTAAGCACTAGAAGATGTTTGACCCTTAAATGTTGAAAAAGAACCATTTGATATTATTTTACATACGTGTGGCCTAACTACCCCCTAGAATCAAATGGAATGGAAAGGGAAGTAATAATTATGATATTCTTTTGAAACAAAGGTCATACTATAAGAAAGAGGAAAATTGGTCAGAATTACATTGTTTTAACTTTTTAACATTTAAAAATAATTCTTATTTATGCTCAAGGTATAAGTATAATCCTTATGAGACTATCCCCATTCATAGGTCTCTTTTTTAATTTTATCTAAAAACAAAACAAAACAAAATAGAAAAAGGGGTAGCAACAATACAAAATTCCAAATGAAAAGAGCAAAAAATACTAAGAAATCATTATTGATAATTACATACTGTCATCTTAGAAATAGTTGTTCAAGTTACAAAGTTAAAACATACAAAGTACACATTAAAGCAATGAGACTGTTAATAATTCTGCTCTATGATATAACAAAAACAGTAATATGGTCATTCATCTTACACACTTAAACATACATGCAATTATATCCTTTAGAGCACCCTCTTTTCCTTTCTTTTTTACAGTAGCAATTACACATTTGGGGTTTTATTACTCCTACATTTCTTATTACTTTTTACACTACAGACACAATGTGATATTTATAAATATGATTCTTATTTCTTTCACTAATGAGGATAGTCTCAAGTTGTCTCCATTTACCTATGAAGGCCTCAAGATCATCCTTCTTCATAGCCAAGTAATACTCCATTATATAAAAATACCACATCTTTTTCATCCACTCAGTGGTTGATGGGCATCTTGGTTGTTTCCAAGATTTAGCTATTACAAATTGTGCTGCTATGAACAAGAGGAGAATTCTCCATACTGATTTCCATACTGGTTGCACCAGTCTACACTCCCACCAACAGTGGAGCAGTGTTCCTTTTTCCCCACTGCCTCACCAACATTTGTTATCACTTGATTTCTTTATGGCAGCTATTCTTTCTGTAGTGAGATGAAATCTCAATGTTGTTTTAATTTGTATTTCTTGAAGGACCAGTGATGGTAAACATTTCTTCATGTATTTATTTGCCATTTGTATATCTTTATCTGAGAACTGAGTGTTCATCTCAGATGCCCATTTTTGGTGAGGGTCTTTGAATTTGGGGGTTTTTTAATTTGGGGGCCTTGATGTTTTTCAATTCTTTATATGTTCTTCATATAAGTCCTTTGTCTGAGAGGTTGCTGGCTAAAATTCTTTCCCATTCTGTGGGTTCTCTTTTCATTCCATTGTTGATTTCTTTTGAAGTACAGAAAATGTTCAATAATATGAGATCCCAGTTGTTGATTCTCTGAAGTATTTCCCATGTAGTTTGTGTTTTGTTCATGAATTCTCTGCCTACCCCTATGTCTCCAAGACTTCTACCTACCTTGTCTTCCAGTAGATTTAGTGTTTGTGTTTTAATGTTTAGGTCTTTGATCCATTTAGACTTTAGTTTTGTGCATGGTGATAGGCATGGATCTAGTTTCAGTCTTCTGCATGTGGAGAGCCAATTTTTCCAATACCATTTATTAAAGAGGCTATCCTTCTTCCAGTGAACATGTTTAACCCCTTTGTCAAATATCAGGTGGCTGAGTGTCTTTGTACTTAACACTTGCATCTTCTAATCTATTCCATTGATCCTCAGGGCTATTTGTTTGCCAGTACCATGCTGATTTTATTACTGTGGCTTGGTAGTACAGTTTCAAGTCAGGAATTGAGATGCTTCCTGCCTTGTCTTTATTGCCCATAATTGCCTTTGATATTCTAGGTTTCTTCTGTTTCCAAATGAATTTTAGGATTGTTTTCTCTAGATCTGTGAGGTATGTCCATGGTATTTTGATTGGGATTGCATTAAATCTTTATAACAGTTTTGGGAATATGGCCATTTTCACAATGTTGGTTCTTCCTAGCCAAGACCAAGGAATATCCTTCCATTTTCTAATATCCTCTTCAGTCTCCTTTTTTAGTGTAGTATAATTTTCAGCACATAGGTCTTTTACATTCTTAGTTAGGTTGATTCCTAAGTATTTCATTTTTTAGATGTTATTGTGAAGGGTGATATTTCTCTCGTGGTTAGTTTCTTGTTTGTATACAAGAATGCTATTGATTTTTGTGCATTGACTTTGTAGCCAGCTACACTGCTGAATTTGTTTATTGGCTCTAGCTCTCTTTTAACGGAGTTTTTTGGGTCTTCTTTATAGAGTATCACGTCTTCTGCAAATAGTGATAATTAAACTTCTTCTTTTCCTATATTTATTCCTTTTATTTCTCTCTCTTGCCTGATTGCCCTGGCTAGTGTTTCCAGAACTATGTTGAATAAGAGTGGTGATAGTGGATATCCTTGTCTTGTTCCTGATTTTAAAGTGAAAGCTTTCAGTTTTTGTCCATTTAGTGTAATGTTGGCTGTTGGTTTGTCATAGATGGCCTTTATAAATTGAAGTACACACTGTGTATTCTGAGTTGCTGAAGGGTTTTTGTCATGAACATGTGTTGGACTTTGTTGAAAGCTTTTTCTGCATCTATTGAGATGACTATGTGGTTTTTGTTTTTGGCTCTGTTAATGTGGTATATTACACTTATTGATTTGCATATGTTAAATGTATCCCTGCATTCCTAGAATGAATCCCACTTGGTTGTGATGTATAATTTTCTTGATGATTTGCTGCATTCTGTTTGCCAGTATTTTATTGAGAATTTTACATTAATATTCATTAGTGAGATTGGCCTATAGTTCTCCTTTCTGGTTGGGTCTTTCTCTGGTTTTGGTATCAGAGTAATACTTGCCTCCAGGAATGATTTAGGGAGGATTACTTCCTTTTCAATTTCATTGAAGAGTTTAAGGAGTATTGGCATCAAATCTCTAAATTTCTTGTAGAATTCAGCCATGAATCTGTCAGGACATGGACTTTTCTTTGTTGGCAAGTTGTTTATTACATTTTCAATTTCAATAGCTGATATTGGATTATTCAAAATTGCTGTATCTTCTTGATTGAGATTTGGTAGGTCATATGTTTCTAGAAATCTGTCCATTTCCTCTATGTCTTCCTCTCTATGTGAGTAGAGGTTCTTAAAGTAGGTGTTCATGATCTTTTGAATTTCCATGGGATCTGTAGTAATTTCCTCCTTTTCAGTCCTTATTACATGAGGTTGGGTATTTTCTTTCCTTTTCTTGATAAGGTTAGCTAGAGGTTTGTCAATTTTGTTTATTCTCTCAAAAAACCAGCTTTTTGATTAATTAATTCTTTGTATTGTGTTTTTGGTTTTGATTGCATTCATTTCTGCTCTAATCTTTACTATTTCCTCTCTTCTATGAGCTTTGGGTTTAACTTGCTCTTCTTTTTCTAGTAGCTTGAGATGAAGCATTAGGTTCTTTATTTGTGCTCATTCTATCTTCTTGATATGACTACTTATTGCTATATATTTCCCTCTTAAGACTGCTTTCATTGCATCCCACAGATTACAATAGGTTGTTTCCGCATTTTCATTAAATTGTAGGTATTGCTTTATTTCTTCCATAATTTCATTGGTAGCCAACTGGTTGTTCAAAAGTGTGTTGTTTAACTTCCATGTATGCATGCAGGTTTTGCAATTTATTTTGCCATTAATTTCCAATTTCAGTCCACTATGGTCAGATAGTATGCATGGGATAATTTCAATACCTTTGCATTTACTTAAGAATGTTTTATGGGTTAATATATGGTCTTTTTTGGAGAATGTCCCATGTGCAGCTGAGAAGAATGTGCATTCTATTGTGGTTGGGTGGAACACTCTGTAAATATCTACTAAATCCAGTTGCTTGCAGGTATGATTCAGTTCTATTGCTTCTTTGCTGAATTATTGTCTAGTTGATCTATCTCTTTGTGACAATGGGCTGTTAAGATCCCCTGTTATAATTACGTTCCTGTGTATTTGGTTTTTCATGTCCATTAGTGTCTGTCTCATATAGTTGTCTGCTCCTGTGTTTGGTGCATATATATTTATAGTTTTTAGTTCTTCCTCTTGAATTTTTCCACTTACAAGTATGTAGTGACATTCTTTGTCTCTTTTAATCATTTTAGGTTTGAAGTTCACATTGTCTGCAAATAGAATAGTTATCCCTGCTTTTTTCTGGGTTCCTGTTGCATAGAATACTGTTTTCCATCCTTTCAATTTTAATCTATGAGTTTCCTTTTGGGTCAGATGTGTTTCTTGTATACAGCATATTGTGGGATCATGTTTCTTGATCCATTCTGTCAACCTATTTCTTTCGATTATTGAATTGAGGCCATTTACATTTATGGATATCACCGATATGTACTGGCTCAACTTTGTCATGTTATGTTTCAATAGTTTGCTTTCTGCTTTTCCCCCTTATTTAATTGCTTGTCCTACCTGGTGGTTTCTTTCTGTTGTTCTGGGGATTGTGGTCATTTTTATCTGTGTCTAGTATGCCTTTCAACACTCTTTCTAGGGTTGGTTTGGGGGACATAAATTTCTGCAGTTGTTCTTTGTCATGGAAGTATCTTGTTTCTCCATTAAATTTGAATGAAAGTTTTGTTGGGTACATCAGTCTGGGTTGAAAGTTGTTTTCTTTCATGGCTTGAAATATCTCATTCCAATCACATCTTGACTTGAGGGTTTGTGCTTAAAAAGTCTTCTGTGATTCTAATGGGCTTTCCTCAATAGATGACTTGTGGTTTTTTTTCTAAGAGCTTTTAGTATTCTGTTTTTATGTTGTATGTCTGAGATATTAATTATTAAGTATCTGGGTATAGATTTATGTTGGTTGTGATGGTTTGGCATTTGGTATGCATCACTTATCTGCATATGTGAATTTTTCCCCATGTTTGGGAAATTTTCTCCTATTATTTCTGTGAATATTTTACATATGTCATTTGTATTGACTCCAGCATCTTCACTAATGCTTATTAATTTTATATTGTTGCTCTTGGCATCATCTTGAAGCTTCTGGATTGTCATTTCATGCTGCTTTGTTATTTTTTAAAGTTCTATACTTTCATGATCACTAATTGCAATCCTGTCCTCAAGGTCCAAAATCCTATCCTCAGCTTCATTTAAATGGTTTTGCATGATTTGAATTGAATTTTTTGTTTCTTGGATGTCTCTTTCAGTTTGCTTCATGAATTCTGCTTGTTTTCTATATTGTTCATTCAAGGTTTCAATCAGTTTCCCATGCACCTGTACTTTTTTCTCTATTTCTTCTTTAGCTGCACTCAGCAACTCCTTTCCTAAGGTGGTTACTTCTATCTTTACCTGGGAGAGTACTTCTAATTTGATTTCCTCTATGGCCTTATGGAGTTTTTTTTTTATTTCATTTGCTATATTTTCAGAGATTCCTGGTGTGTTACCTTTGGATTCCTCTATTTCGATGTCTCCTGTACTTGCACCTGTTGGACTTGATGTTTGAGATTGCATTCTGCTTTTTCATTTTGCCATTCTCCTCTTTTGAGTTAAGTGTTTGGTTCTTCAGACCTGTTAGTATGAACTGTTGGTAGTGTGTATCTTGGTGTCCTACTGTAAGGTTGATGTTTGTTCAGTTGCTGGGTCCCACAATGAATAGGTGGGCCAGTCACCTGACTCCCTGCTGCAGGGTCTGTTGGGTGAGTCCTGTATTCTCCCTGGGCTGACAAGTCTAGTAGTATTGACATAGATCAGCTTTTAGTTCCTGCTAGTACTTTATCTTCAGGTTATTCCAGGTCATCCAATCTCCCTGTCTATAGTGTTTGTGTGGGCTGAGGCCCTACTGTGTCCCTATTGTGTGCCTGTGTGTCTCATAAGCCCTTTTGATTTTGTTCAAGTTGGGGGAGTCCTTCTCAGCACACTCCTCACTCTGCCTGATGTTTTCTGTGTGTAGGAAGGGGTTACCCTCACTCTTGTCAGACTTACCAAGGGCTTATAGTTAGTTGGCGGGAGCTTTACTACTGGCCCAATTTAGCTACTGTACACCTGTATTTTAGGGGCATACTCACCACACTGACTGGAGCCAGCTTAGATCTTGTTACAGTGAGGCCGTCACTTAATCTCCCTTCAAGCTAGCACAGATAGTCTGCTGTAGTCCAAGGTTCCTCTGCACACAGAGTTCCAAGTTTTCCCAGTGCATGATGGGATTCCATTGCCACTGCTGCCTGGGTGAGCACAGTCAGGGCCCAGGGTGGGTTCCTGTCCAGCTGGCTGCTTGGGGTTCACCAAGCACAGTCTGGTTAGGCCCACTGGTCCCTCTTGTGCACCTTAGGGTACTATCAGATGCAGGGCATACCTAACCCTAACCCTAACCTCCAATCAGTCCTGGGGAGCTGTGGGCACATGAGATGATTTCCAGCAAGCCTGCAGGAAGCTTTGGAACATCACTTAAATATAGGATTTATAGGAAAATGACAAAATGAAAGACCAAAATGTAATCTCAAACCTGCAGTCCATCAGAAGCAAGCCTAGGAGCCATGCACATAGAAGAAAACATAAGCCATACACCAGAAATGCATGAAATGATATGAACTGAAATAAAGAAGGAACTCTGGGAAACTATAAAAGAACTCAAATCAGAAATAATCTCCTATGTAAAACAAGAAATGATAAATGCAATGAAAGAAATGCTAAACACATCTAAAGAATACATAGTTAAAAAAATTAGAGTAACAATGTAAAGAGATGGAAACCCTGAAGGAACAAAATAAGAAACAAACAGAATGCATAAAGCAGATTCAGAGATATACAGGAAATCAAAAATTTCATTGAAAGTTGGTCAAACTGCCTCAATGAAAGCAAAGATAGAACTTCAGACCTTCAAGACAAGATTGTGGCTAGTGAACAGAAAAGGAAAGATTTTTTTAAAATAACAAAGAATCAGGAAATAACAGTTTGATAGTTGCAAGATGATGCAAAGAAAAACAGCATAAGATTGATAGAGACAAATGAAAAAAGAGACAACACAAATGATATTAAGAGGCTATTTACAGAAGTAATAGCTGAAAATTTCCCAAACATGAGAATAGAAACTAACATACAGAGCAATAAAGAACTCCATATAGCCATAATCAAAATAAAATTACTCCCAGACATATAATAATCACCATCCCAGAAATCCAACATAAGAACAGAATATTAACAGCTGTTACAGAAAAGAGACAGATCACCTATAAAGAAAAACATATCAGAATCTCAGCAGACTTCTCAACACAAACAATGAAGTCAAGAAGAGCATGGAGTGAAATATTTCAGATCCTAAAGGAAAACAATTCCAACCCAGATTGATGTACTCTGCAAAACTGTCCTTCAAAATGGATGGAGAAATAAGATACTTCCATTACAAAGAACACCTGAAGAATTTCATGATCACCAAAGCAACCCTGCAAACAATACTGAAAGACATTCTAGATACACATGGGGGAAAACCACTAACCAAGGCAGACAATTAAACACCATAGAAAGATAAAGAAGCAACAGCAGAAAGATAATGTGTCAACAATAAACCAATATATATCAGTTATAACTATTAATGTAAATGGTCTCAATTCACCAATCAAAAGAAACACACTGT
This sequence comes from Dolichotis patagonum, assembly GCA_004027295.1. Lineage (NCBI taxonomy): Eukaryota > Metazoa > Chordata > Mammalia > Rodentia > Caviidae > Dolichotis > Dolichotis patagonum. The sequence continues at coordinate 11,689 of PVJX010024386.1, forward strand.
CATAATGGATCAAGAAATAACATCCAACCATCTGCTGTCTGCAAGAAACCCATCTAACCCAAAGGGAATCTCATAGACTGAAAGACAAAGGATGAGAAACAGTACTTCATGCAACAGAAACCCAAAAAAAAGCTGGGGTAGCTATTCTGTTTGCAGACAATGTAAACTTCAAACCAAGAATGACCCAAAGAGATAAAGAAAGTCACTACATACTAGTTAGGGGAAAACTTCAAGAGGAAGATATAACAATCTTAAATATGTATGTACCAAATTCAGGAGCACCTAGCTATACAAAAAAAGTATAGACAGAAATGAAAAATCAAATAAGCAATAACACAATTATAACAGGAAACATTAACCTGCCATTGAAACAAAGGGACAGATCAACTAGACAGAAAATCAGCAAAGAAATAACAGAACTGAATCACATTTGTGAACAAATGGACTTGATAGACATATACAGAATGTTTCATTCAACAACATCTGAATATACATTCTTTTCATCAGCACATGGAACATTCTCTAAAATAGACTATATACTAGCCCACAGAACATATTTAAGTAAATGCAAAATAATTGAAATTATCCCATGCATGTTATCAGATCATAACACCATGAAATTAGAAATTAATGATAAAAGAAACTGCAAAAACCCCACAAATACATGGAAATTGAATAATACACTCCTGAGCAATCATTGGGTCACAAAGGAAATTAAAGAATAAATTAAACAATATCTACAAGCAAACCAAATACAAATACAACTTACTGGAATCTGTGCGATACAATCAAAACAGTCCTCAGTGGAAAATTTATTGCATTGAGTTCCCACATCAGGAAAACAGAACAAACACAAACAACCTGATACTACACCTCAAACATCTAGAAAAAGAAGTGCAAACCAAGCCCAAAGACAAAAGGAGGGAGGAAATTATAAAGGTCAGAGAAGAAATTAATGCAATAGAGACTAAGAAAACAATACAAAGGATCAACGAATCAAAGAGTTGGTTCTGTGAAAGAATAAATAAAATTGATAAGCCCCTAGCCATCTTTATTTAAAAAAAAGAAAAGTAAAAAACTCAAATTCATGCAATAAGGAGCAAAAAGGGAGAAATCACTAGAGACTCTGTGGAAATACAGAAGATCATCAACACCTATTTTGAAAACCTCTACTCTTATAGGTTTGATAACACAGAAGAAATGGACAGATTCCTAGAAACATATGAAATATCAAACCAGGGCCAAGAAAATGTAAAACTGCTGAATAATCCACTTTGTATTAATAAAACTGAAAATGTAATTAAATTCTTACCAACAAAGAAGAGTCCATGCCCAGATGGATTCACTGCAGACTTCTACAAGAAATTCAAAGAAAACTTAATGTCAATATTCTTCAAACTCTTCAATGAAATTGAAAGGGAAGCAATTCTTCCTAACTCATTCCTGGAAGCAAACATTTCTCTAGTATCAAAACCTGAGAAAGGCTCAACCAAAAAATAGAATTACAGGCCAATCTCTCTAATGAACATGGATGCAAATATTCTCAATAAAATATTGGCAAACAGGATGCAGCAAATCATCAAGAAGATTATACATCAGAACCAAGTGGGATTCATCCCAGGAATGCAGGGATGGTTCAACATATGTAAATCAATAAATAAAATCCACCATATCAATACAGTCAAAAGTAAGAAGCACATGATGATCTCGATAGATGCAGAAAAAGCTTTTGATAAGGTCCAACACTCATTCATGATAAGAACCTTACAGAGAATTGTAATAAATGGTCTTTACCGCAAAATAATAAAGGCCATCTATGACAAACCTACAGCCAGCATCATATTAAATGGTCAAAAACTGAAAGCCTTTACCTTAAAATCAGGCACAAGACAAGGATGTCCCTTATCACCACTCCTTTTCAACATAGTACTGGAAATACTAGCCAGAGCAATTAGACAAGAGAGAGAAATAAAAGGAGTAAAGATAGGAAAAGAGGAAGTTAACTTATCATTATTTTCAGATGACAGGATACTTTACATAGAAGACCCCCAAAACTCCATTGAAAGACTCCTAGATAAAATAAATAAATTCAGCAATGTAGCTGGATACAAAGTCAAAACTCAAAAATCAGTAGAATTCCTATACATTAACAACAAAATCACTGAGAGAGAAATAGGAGAAGCCACACCCTTCACAATAGCATCCAAAAAATGAAATACTTAGGAATTAATCTAACTAAAGAGGTAAAAGAGCTATACAGGGCAAATTATAATGAAAAAAAGAAATCAAAGAGGACCTCAGAAAATGGAAAGACATCCCTTATTCATGGATAGAAAGAATAAATAATGTGACAATGGCCATTCTCCCAAAATTGTTATACAGATTCAATGCAATCCCAATGAAAATACCACTAGCATACCACATAGATCTAGAGAAACCACTCCTAAAATTCATCTGAAACCAAAAGAGACCTAGAATAGCAAAAGCAATTCTAAGCAACAAAGGCAACAAAGGCAACAAAGGCAAGGCATCAAAATCCCTCACTTGAAGTTATACTACAAAGCTACTGTAATAAAATCACCATGGTATTGGAATAAAAACAGACCTGAAGATCAATGAATAGATTAGAAGATACAACTACAACTACAAACACACTCATCCACCTTATCTTTGATAAAGGGGACAAACACATCCACTGGAAGAAAGATAGTCTCTTTAATAAATCATGCTGGAAAAATTGGCTCTCCATATGCTGAAAACTAAAACTAGATCTATGCCTATTGCCATGTACTAAACTAAAATCTAAATGGATCAAAGATCTAAATATTAAAATAGAAACAATAAATCTGTTGGAAGACAAAGTAAGTAAAAATCTTGAAGATACAGGGCTAGGTAGAGAATTCATGAACGAGAATCAAACCACACAGGAAATACTTCCAAGAATCAATAAGTGGGATCATGTCTTATTAAAGAGTTTCTGCATGTTGAAAAAAATCTCCAGCATAGTGAAAAGAAAACCAGCATAGTGAAAAGAAAACCCACAAAAAATCTTAGTGAACTGTCCCTCAGACAAGAGACTTCTGTCTAGAACATATAAAGAATATTTTAAAAATCGGATCCCCAAAATTCAAAGACCCAATCCAAAAATCGGCAACCAAGGTGAATACACAGTTCTCAGATGAAGAAATACAAATGGCAAATAAATACATGAAAAATGTTCAGTATCATTAGTCATTAGAGAAATGCAAATGAAAACCCCACTAAGATTTCATCTCACTCCGGCAAGAATGGCCAGAAAGAAGAAAACAACAAATGCTGGAGAGGCTGCAGGGAAAAAGGAATTCTTCTGCACTATTGGTGGGAGCGTAAACTGGTGCAATTACTGTGGAGGTCAGTCTGGAGATTCCTCAAAAAGATAAGATTAGAAGTCCCATTTGACCAAGCTATTCCACTTCTTAGCATATTCCCAGAAGAACTGAAAACATCATACCACAGTGATATATGTGCAGCACAATTTGTAATAGCCAGATCTTGGAAACAACCTAAGTGCTCATCAACTGAGGAATGGATAAAAAAAGATGTGGTATTTTTATACAATGGAGTACTACTTAGCTATAAAGAATGATCACATTAAGATATTTATAAATAAATGGATGCAACTTGAGATCATACTCATAAGTGAAATAAATCAAACTCACATCTATAAATACTGTATACGCTCCCTAGTGTAAGAAATGGTAAGAGTACGTAAGATTTTATGGTAATCATGATTTCCCATTATATTGTTTTGAAGTCTTATTACATTTTCATTCATTGGTTGGAATGGTTTTATTCTATTTTGTTTGATTTTATTATGTGTGATGGTATGAACAGCTACTTTGAAGAAAACAAAACATTATGGCAGCCATTGTTTATTTAATATCATTTTGCTTTGAAGTCCTACCATGCTTTTGTTCTTCTGTTTCCATTGGTTGTACCATGTTGTGTCTTATTGGATTTTAATATGTGTGATAGTATAAACAAATTTTTAAGGAAAATGAGATATTATAGTAGCCATTGTTCATTTTCTGTTATTTGGTTCAGAATGCCCTGTAATAGTTTCATTCTCTTGAATGGTTTTATACTATTTTGTTATGTTTGATACTATTGTGTATGAAACTATGCTCAACTATTTCAAAGAAAAGAGACATTATGGTAGCTATTGTTGATATCTGGTTGTCTTGTCATGAAGTGCTGTGTTGCTTGCATTGTTTTGTTCTTATTTGCTTTGTTCTACTTTTTCTCTTTAAAATTTAAAAAAATTGAGCATCCCATATACCAAAGTGAGGTCATCTCTAAAATGATAATTTAGGACTGCACATGGTTTTCCTTTATATGTACAAAAAAATCTTATTTATAAAAGCCACAAATCTTGCTTGAAGCAGATTTGCTTGTTTTCTTGTACTTCCATAGCCATTCCATTGTGGTGTAACCCCACACCCAAATAGCTTACTTATCCTTCACATGAATGTGGCTGATTCTTTCAATGCTCACTTTGAGAAAGAGAGAGAACATTCTTACCCTGCTCACATAGTAGGCATAAGGCTGATTACACTGATGAAGGAAAATATAACTTCTGTGCTCTTGTTTGGATTGTCTTAATTACCAAATGAATAAACCTTAATGTGGAAAACAACTTTGTGTATAATCAACTACAAAAGAATTTTTATATTTAATAGTGCATCATTCAATTCTCAACCATGGACTTGTAATGTAACTGATCCAAGTCTAAATAGCAAAAAATTCTATGACTCTCTTCCATGACTAATCTTGCCTCTGAAATAGATACAGAGTTAAAACTATGATTTTAGCAGATCAAAATTACATCTAGTGAAATTTAATAATTTTATATCCATCCATGTTTAATTTTGCATATTTTAATTTGGATATAATATCAAATAAGTTTCTTTTTAGACACAGATACCTTCATATTGTCAGCTCAATAGCCATTAGTCAGGTCCATTACTGTTTTTCCAAAGTCATCCTTTCTCCTCTTTAACCAGTACTTCCCTTCTTAGGTTAAGAAATATTTTGTACTAAAGAAGAAATATATCTACTCGATCATTTAAAGGACTTTTTGTTGGAGTTGTGGCCACTGTTTGCCATTCAAATTTAACCTCCTCTTCAGTCAATCATTAGCAGAAGGTTTAGAAACCCAGTTGTAATCTCCACCCTCTCACCAAGAGTCCAGCTGCAAATCCATGGCTGTGTTCCTATCACTTGTGGCCTGCCCAAGGCATGAATACCAGTGATTCTTAAACACATTCACGCATAAGAATTGCCTGAATGCAGGATCCAAGGGGCACTGGGAAACCAAGCAACCTGCTCACCTCCCTGGTAAGCAGCTGTGAGCCTACCGGTGCAGGGGCTGAGACTCAAACATCCCATCCTCCTCCTCCCCTTAGGAAGGTGACCATATGCAATAGAGTAAATAGGGGTGATTTCCTTCTACCATCTCTTTGAAGGCAAATAGTGTTATCACTGTTTTGGTTTGTTCTGATTAATTGTATTGCTCTACTCAATATTCTGTTTTGATAAGTTCTGTATTTGGTTTGATTTTTCTATACCTGATTGAAAGAACACCTATTGTGAAGATAACGAGATATACTGTGGCACCTATTACTGTTATCCCAGGATCCTGTTGTGACATTCTGTACCAGTTTCATTGTACTGTCTCAACTGGCTGTGTTCTGTCTTGTTCTATTGTATTTCACTACCTTCAAAACAAAACAAAAAAAAATTAACAACAACAAAAACAATAGAACATGAGAAAACAAGGTAACAAAATACCTCCCAAAACTCCCAACTCCACCAAAACTCCCTGATCCATGGGGCATGGATGAGGAGAAACTCAAAAACAAAACAACAGAATTATATAAGGTGATTAAAAAGGAAATAACAACAACAAAACAGATCAGTAAGATACTGAGCAAGCTGATACATGATATAACTAAACAGATAATGGACTTTAAAAGCAAAATGAGGAAAAGAAAGTGCTCTAAAGGATATAATTGCATGTGTGCTTAAATGTGTAGGATTGATAACCATATTACTAAGTTTTTGTTGGATCATTGAACAGAACTGTTTTCAGCCTCACTGTTTGTCCACTTTGTATGTTTTAATTTTGTAACTTGAACAACTATTTTTAAGAGGACAATATGCAACTTATCAACTAATTATTTCTTACTGTTTATTTTTTTTAATTCTTTATTATTTTTACCTTTTTTCTGTTTTGCTTCTTTTTCTCTTTAAATAAAACTTAAAAAAAAAATTGCCCAAATGCTGTACTTGTTAAAACAGATCTGTGAGTTAGTAAGTCTATTCTTAACCTAGGAATTTGCATTTTACTTTAATGCATGGATGAAACTGATGCTACTAGTTCAATAACCACAATTTGAAAACCACTGCATACATTCCGGCATATTAACTTCCATTCTGGAAGATGCTAATTTTTCTCTGCACATATCAACTCCAAAGATGAAAAAAATCTTCTAAACATCTTTTTTTAAATTTGAGAATAAGTTTGCAGCCTGCACCAAATCTAGATTCCATAATCACTTATTCATGTAACTCTTGCCAATTCTCTGGCCTTCTTGAATTCTTTTAGGCCCCGTCCCCTGGCCTAGATTTCCAGAGTTTTTCAGGCTCTGCTGCCTCAGTACTGGACTACTGTGGCCCTTGTTTCAATATTACAGCATTATGGTTATTTATCTTCTGATTCAGATAAAAGCCTAACAAAGAAAAAATTACTTGTTTTCCTAAGACAGATGAAAACTTCTCCCCAGGTCATAGTCCATCGTAAGAAACAAGCCTGTTTAAGAGTTCAACATTAATTAAGAATTCAGCATGTCCCTGCACATTTTTTAACCTCTCCAAACTCACAGGGTAGGGATCCCAATATTAGCTTTCACTATTGCAAATATATTAATAACTTGTGAATCTTGCAAAGAGGCAAAAACATGTCCTCAGTGAGCTAATGACTGTCATAGTCCATATAGTCCAGGAGAGGGGATATTGTGTCTGGAACTCACATGCTCTTTGGGATATTTTAATTTATCCCCCCCCATGCTAACCCATTTTCAAATTCACTTAAAATACAGCTTTAGTCTGTTAAGAGTCCCTGGCACAAAGGTGTCCCTGGCACTGGCTCTATTATTTTTGGTCATGGAACAAAACAATGTGCTGATTACTTTCTGCCTAACACTGCCTGTAAGCACAGGAAATTATATTGAAATCAAAAAATACTTTCTAAATTGTCTTCTCACAACTAGCACAACTATTTAAGACAATACAAAAGCATACTAACAACTACAAATCATTTATAGCGAGAAATAAGGATTCAAAAACACAAGCAATAGGAGGAATCATAGCTCACTTGTTCATAGCTGACCCAGTCCTTGTAAAACAACCAGAGAGAAAAATTCAATTATGACTTCCAGAATGAGATGGCCATACCAATACCTAAGTAGAGAGAAGACACATGGGCCAGCCTTCCTTTCACTTGTTTCCTGGCTTCCTGTCTGACATTCTCCTTCTCTGAAATTCTGAGAAAGAGAAATCCCATACTAGAAAGCAATGAAACTGCTTTCCCTAGGCCAAATATGACAGTGATCCTCCACACTTCAAAACGCCTTTGAGCTACCCCTCAAGGCTTCCAAGGCCTTAGGCATGAGAGGCCACAGCAGTGAAAAAGGACTTTGTTGATCCACATAGACAAGGATGAATCAGGAACAGGTATTTCTGCTTTCCAAAAGGAAATACCCACACATTCTGCATCGCAGCTTTTGTGTTTATTAGGAAAAGTATTACAGTTTAAAATCCTTCAGATTAAAGGAATTCCAATCCTTCATCTTAGCTAGGTGTTTACTCTGTTATATTTTATCACTAATTATAGACTGGTGTCTTCCCTAGCAGGAATTTAGACCATCATCAATTGGGAGCACTTAGGAAAGATTCTTTGGAAATCTTGGGGATACGGTAGGTAGGAACATATGCCAGAGAAAAGCAACCTCCCCCAAACACAGCCTTGGGGACCCTGGCTGTGGCTTCCCCAGTATGAATGCCCCAGCTTTCCCTTGGTCTCATCTGAATGAGGAAAGCAGGCCATCTCCTTTCCCACCCTTGAATGAGCCTGGAATGAGCCACCCAGACAGTCCAGGGTCCTGTATCCATTTGGACAAGTTGCTAGGACTTAGAGTGTGGGGGGTAGCATTGCCCAGACTTCCTTACTCATTTTTCAAGCCAGACAAAGGATGGTACATTCTTCTGGCAATGACCTTTGCTAGATTATACAAATATCTAGTGATTTCCCTAAATGAGAAGCTCAAGAAGACAGAACTAGAGAATATGGTTGAGATCATAATAGTACCTTTGTCCCTTAGCCTTTAACCTAATTTTTCCAGTTGTATGCTGGAAATCAAAGTGTATTGGAAGAAAATATAGCATTAAACTAAGACTATCCAGAGCTACAGACTGAACAGATGTCTAAGAAGGGGGCACAGGTGAACAGCGAGGACTGCCAACTCAACACCGGACCGTGACTGGCATGTGATGTTTTTGTGGATCAGATCCATTAGGTTTTTGTCATAGGGTGCACATTTATTGAGGAGCTAAGCATTTAACATGATAATGCTCAAAGATGCATAAAAGTAAAGAGTATATATACAAAATATGCACAAATGCAAAGAGACAGCACCAACAACTATAATTCAGTGTATATTTTTATAACATGAATTTTTATATAACCAGACACCATTATCACACTTGATAAAGCTTCTTAATATTATCCAATACTCCATCCATATTAAATCCTGAATTGAAGTAAAATGTTTTTCTTTTGCATGGATAAAATGAAATTTGATAGAGAAAAATTAATTATAATAATACTGATTACAAATACTAAAAAACTATCAAATATCCAGGCATTTTACTTGTTTAGCTGTGTAAAAAAAATCCACTAAAACAATTCACTGACTTCTTTACAGTCTTCCCCAATGAGTACACATCACAACAACAATGAGGCTTGTCATTCAATGTGCACCAGATTAAAATCGGAATCAAGGATTCAAGAATATGCTTCCAACTTCCAAACAAATTGAATTGACCTAAATAATCTGTGTTTAGACTCAGGGAAGTAAAGCTGACAACAAAAATACAAAAGGTATCTGGGCTACCTCAAACTCCTGACAACTTTCTCTCATTACCTTTGCAATGTTATTGCTCCTAGGTCAGAGAAAACTTCAGCACAATTACAGCAAATACAGTTCTGGGATCTCTGAGAAAGAATTCCTTTCATATGAAAATGCTGGGTCTTACAGGGCCACTTTTGTACACTGTAGCTGTTTAATAACTCCACATCCTTCTCCTGCTACTCCCTAAGCCCACCTCAATTTGCAGGACTCACATAGGTGGGAGTTCAGAAGACTGTGATTCTCTTCTCTCTGACCTTCAGCAAATTACTTTTATGACTCAGTTTGTCATTAGGAAAACACTGAGTTACATAAGAAGGTTTTATACAATGCTTTACACTAACAGAACAGGAAGTTTGCACAAAATGCTTTCTAAATTTAGGAAAAAAAAGAATTATTAGTGGCTTAGATCTAAAATGTCCCTAAATGCCAGGTCTCATTTATTTAGAGGTGGGGCTATGGGAAAATGATTGGATCATGAGAACACTACACTCATTAGCAGGTTACTCTACTGATGAGGTCCCAGCTGACTGGGAAGTTAGGAGCGGGCCCTCATCGGAGGAGCGCGGTCACTGAGATCATAACTGTGTAGTTGTCTCTTTTCTCTGGCTTATTTTCGTTCTGTCTCCTGGCTGCCATGAGGTGCGCTCCTCTGCTGTGCCATTTCTGTCTTGGAGCCAGCTTACCACGGACTGAAATCTCTAAAACCAGGAGCTGAAACAAACCTTTCTGCTTAAAGTTGTGTTTGGCAGGTATTTTTTCACAGTAATGGAAGGGTGGTTAACATAAGCATGTACCTGTTTCAAAAGGCAAAAGCTCTAAACAGAAGGCCAGGGGGAGGCCCAAGCACTTGAGTCTCCTTTTACTCTGGCAGTTGGCGTCTGCTACCAATGCAGCCCGCATCTTTGTTTTCATGGGTCCTGGTTTTCTGGGGTTTTGATCAAAATCGGAATCCAAGGACCCTTGTCTGCTTCCTATACCGGCTCCAGTGATCAATAAAATGGACTTAGAACACTTTAAGAAAACTAACCTATGAATCTAGACAGATTTTTTTTCAGTTAATATTTCTGAAAAAGAGGACAGAAGGGAAGAGGAGTGGGGGAAACGAAGGAAAGAGGAAAGGACTTAAGTCAGGAGATGGACTCTAAAACCAAAGCAGAGCTGTGTAACCTCAGGTCTCATAGTCCAGTTTCCCCAAAACAAGGCAGCTGTAACAGAAATCTGATTCTGCTTCACAAAAGCCACCTACATTTTGAAGCTTCCTAAATGCAAAGCTTCTGGAAGACTTAATTAAATTTACTGAAAACCATGATTGCTAAACAAAGATGTACCGTAGCTCCCACATAGTGATTCCTGAGAAAATGAAGTAGCGATGATGAAGACCCACCTTATTTCTCACATTTAACCTCTGGATATTAACACTCAAAATCTATAAATAAGATAATTCTCTCTTCTTTTCAGTAGCTAATAATATTGTCAAGTTTTTCATCTATTCCTATAGGATAAAAGATATAACCAGAAGGAAGCAAAAGAGAAGAAAAGCACAGAAAAGTTGCCATGCGTGTCACTGTCCATCCCTGAGCCCTCAGCACACCCCTTCCTACCTCCAGTGGTAGTTCTTTTGCTTTTGAACTAATTGTATATTATTTGCCATGAATATAAATGCCCACTTAGCTTAAATTAGAATGCACATGTAAATCAGCATCAAAATAAGTGGCTCATTATGCACCTATGGTAACATTAACCTAGTATTTATATGTATAAACAGTGGTGATCCTCTTAATGGATTCTTGTGTGTGTCTTTGTGAGACAGTTTCACTATGAAGTTCAGGATGGCCTTGAACTCACTTTGTAGCCCTCGAAATCACAGAGATCCTCCTGCCTCAGTCTCCTGAGTTCTGGAATTACGGGTATAGGCTACCACACCCAGCCTTCTGAATGATCTCAACAGGATGACAGAAATGCAATGAAGCATGACACTCTAAGAGTACAAGAAGGTACAGGGGCCTAAGATGCCTTCACAGAGATCAATGAGACAGGCAAAGACACAGATCTTAAATATTAATGTGCATCAGAATTCCATGGAGGGTTAAATTCCCAGGAAATAGTGGTTCTACTGATTCATCGTCCATATTTTAAAAACCACTAGGCTAAAACATTGTACCTTAAAGTTTAGAAAATAGATCCCATGTTTAGAAAATTGTTTGGGATCCAACTCAAAAAACAGAACATAATGTTGAGAAAAATTCAGCCACCACTGACAGAAAGTAGGTGGACAATGGCTGGCAGGGTGGGGGTCTCATCCTGGGGAAAGCAGACGGAGATGGACAGGGTTCTGTTGGTCTGATTCACCTACTCAAGGCAAATCTGGACCATGACCCTTCGGGAAACCAAGCAAAATGTTGCTGAAAATCCCCACAGCCTAAGGAATTCCCTGGATGGGAAGACTGAGGGCAAGAAAAATGAGGGTCTCCTAGCCCTGGGAAGAATAAGACATTCTTCTTTTTAGAATACAAGCATTTTTTTTAGAAAAGATTGAACCAACTCTGCACAGCAGGACAGCCTTACTCTCTCCTGCCTTGTTAAACACAGACCAAAACTAACTGATTTTATCAGAAGACATATTTTCATATTACCATGAATTCTATAATATAACATCCACTTTCCTGAGACAATTCCTTCCCTGCCTCGGCAAAACAATTCCTCATCACTAGAGGTAAGAAAGGCTGCACAACTGCTCATCACACACACTTTTAGCAGGAATTCAGACATTCACAGATGGACCCAATGTGTCTGATTTTACTGATTCTGAATTATCTGCACCTGCCTGGTAAGCGTCTGATGAAAATTAAGACTCAAGTTCCCTGTCACCCTTCTCTGTAATTTCTAAGTAGAAAGCATATCTGCAGAGAGACACTGCAATTTCAAAATAAAATAAAAATTCAGTATTTTAGTTACAACATTTAATATAAACCACATGCTTTTTCATATTTTGAAAGTTTATTTTCAAAAAGTCAAACCATAAAGCAAAATGTTTCTTTCCAGAATCCATGAGTTTAGAATCCAAAATGAAAACAATACTAATAACTCACAATCCTAAGTGTGTTTCTTGCCCAGTGGTGGCTTTACTATATGAAAGTTTTTTCCTTCAGCTTCTTTGAAGCACTCTGCGATATTTATTATAAACTCTTGCAAGTTATAATGGAATCAAGACAAATTGTTTACTAAATTCCAGTACACATATGCACTAAAGTTTTGAACAGGAAATCTGCCAAACCAACATGCACTGTGGAGCTGAGTGGGCTGGCTTTACTCCTACCACTACAACCTGATTCTGAGAATTTGGGAACATTTCCTGCTCTGAAAAAATGATGAAAGTTGCACATAACTCATAGGAATAAAATGTTGCAAAGTACATGCAGCACCAGTACCATAGACAAAACAGGATTTCGTAGTGATTGAAGCACAAAGATTGCCTATATTTAGAGATCCCAGATCTGCCACTTAATAGCAACATGACTTTGAAAATGTCATGTAACAGTCACTTAAAACATGCATCCCAGCTTTCCAACCAGGGCAAATACATCACCTGTCCCATAGGTGTGTTATGGTGAATAACTGGGACGATGCTTGTAAACCCCTGACACAAGGTGCTGCCGGAGATGGGCACCACAGGGACAGCGTTTTCCTTTCCCAGCCTCTCCTCTAAGCCACTGTCAATTCTTTCAACTAATTCCTCCCTGCCTTGCCATTCTACTTTGCCCAGTAGGAAAATTGTGTTAAATAGAGGCAGAATTTCTCCAAGAAATTCTGATTGATTATCAGCGCATCCAGCTATTTGGGAGGCTACGGCAGGAGGATCAGAAGTCCAAGGCAATCTAGCGAAACCCTGTCTCCACACAAAAAGTTAAAAGGACTCGGGATGGGGCTCAGCGGTGCAGCGCCTCTGGGCTCCACACCAACCACTGCAGAAAGAAGTAAAGAGTTTGAAGCTTCCGGAAGCAAAGGAGGTGACAACAGTAGATGTGAAAGGACTTGGCTTGTCTGGAGCTTTCCTGAAGTTTCCTAAGGACCAGAGAATCAATCGAGTACACTCCTCAAGCACCCTGATTGGCTTAGCTCTCAATCCTGACACTTAAGTACCAGCTAGAACACGTGATGGCGTGGCTAGGGCAATGTATCAGTGAAAAAGAATGTTTGCTGCATGGAGATTGAATGCAATGATAAAAGAAGACAGGAGCTGAAGCAAAGTAAGATGGCGGATACTGTAATTGAGTTAAGTCATAAAGTCACATCGAAATTGATAAAGAAAATCATGACTCATCCTCCCACCCCACAGGAATGCTTGGATGTGTTGATGTAACATTGGGTTTTTTTTTTTAACCATAAGCAGGAAGGGTAATCATTGAGCACACATATGTAGTGTAATTCTTATTATCTAAAATAAAATGCATGGTTTCAGGCTATCAATGGAACCTTCATATTTATGGTCTACAGAGGTTTTAGAACTAGACAAACTCTGGCAATAACCTAGTCCAACTCTTAAAAAACAGCCAGGATACAAGAGTGGGCCATGACCTGCCTTGCTGTTAGGATGAACTATGTGCAACAAATAAACTTGCGTTTTCAGTCCACAGAGACCATTTCCGCCCTTGTCTCTGAGCCAGCTGTTTGAACTGAGAAAGGGGATAAATACAAGCCTGGGCAGGTGAGGTGCCTCACAACACTAGGAAACTATTCCTAGTTGCCTACATATGTCTTCAGTTGAGTCATTAATCTGCTCCAACCCTGGACAGTCTATTTTGCCACATTATATCAATATTTTATTGTATCAGGTACCTTTATAGTGACAAGTTAATGTTCTTTTTAGGATATATTATCATGATGAAACTCATTTGTTAACAATGTAAATGAAGAATCAAAACAAGCCCCATTTTATTATCAGAGGTTCTAACTTTTCTTTATGTCCCTGCCTATTGAGCTGATTTTCAAATGTGTTCAATGAAATGAATTTAAATGAGACTTTAACTAATATACTTTCTGAAAGTCTAATTATTAAATGATTAGAATTGTCATTGAACTTATAAAATGAATATCCACTAAGCATTTTCATTAACATAATTTAGAAATTTGAAGTCTATGATAATTTATGTATTATGGTTTCTTTTTATTAATATATATTAATAGTACTCATTAATGGAATTCAATTGATATCTATATTTGCATATAGTTTGCACTGATCCAATTCAATCTTTATCAGGTAGACTATCTCTCATTTCCACATATGAGAGAGAACATCAACACTTGTCATTCTATGTCTGTTTTTCCACTTAACATAGCATACCCCAGTTCCAGTTGTTATCTGCAAATGACAGGATTTCATTTTTCTCTATAGCTAAACAATACATCATTGTATATTTAAACTACATTTCCTTTATTGATCTATTGAGGAGCTCCTGGGCTGATTCCATAGCTTAGCTATTATCAATAATGCTTCAATAAGCAGAGGGTGCAGGTATCTCTTTAGTATAGTGACCAAATGTACCCAAGAGTGGGGTAGCTAGACCATAGGGTATATCTATTTTCAGTTGTTTGAGGAACCTCCACGTTGCTCTGTATGGTGGCTATACTGATCTACAATCCCAACAGTGTATAAGAGTTCTTTTTCCCCCACATCCTTGCCAGAATTTGTTATTTTTGTTTGGTTTTATTTTTATGATAACCTTTTAGACTGAAGGAGAGATGATATCTCACTGTAGTACTGATTTGAGTTTTCTTGAAGGCTACCAATATTGCATATCTTTTCATCATATATATATACTGGCCATTTGTATTTCTTTTGAGCCAAGTCTATTGAGGTCATTTTGCTAATTTTTAATTGGATTACTTGCTCTCTAACATTTTTTAGTTGCAGTCAAACCATGGGTAGCAAGTAACTTAGTCTGCAAGTGTTCTATAAGATGCACAAACATTTCTAAAAAGTAAGTGAGTGATGTCTTGCAATATGAGTAGTATATGACATCAAACATCACACGACCATAACTAGTAGTCTCTCCTCTGTTTTTGCTGTGATATGCAAGTGCTTTGGAACAAATTATTATTATAAACCAAGGTTTATTGTATTTATATATTTTGGTGATTAAGTCTCTATCAAATTAATAACTGGCAAATATTTTCTACCTATTCTATAAGCTGTTTCTTTGCTCTGCTGACTCCAAGATTTCTGATTTGTTCTTTTACAAAATCTGTCTCTGCTGAATGTTTTTGGTTTTGTTTGGTGGGGGTTGTTTGTTTGTTTGGTCTGGTTTGGTTTTTAGACAGGGTCTCACTATGTAGTTCAGGCTGGCCTTGAACTTACCATGTAGCCCAGGCTGCCCTCAGGCTTGCAGCAGTCGTCCTGCCTCAGCCTCCTGAGTGCTCCTGCCTCAGCCTCCTGTGGGATTATAGGGGCGAGCCTCCATGCCCAGCCTGCTGAATTTCTCACTGATATACTGTGCTGCCCTCCTAGTTTTATTAACTACTCAACTGTATTCTCCTGGGTCTCGTTAGGCTGTGTTTAGTGACTATGGGCCTAGTTCCGATGTGAGGAAGACCCACTGTCTCAGCAGGCTCCCCAAGAGCAGGCCCAGCATAGCAATTTGGGCGGATGTTGTAAAGACAACAGTGGTTTGGGGTCCACTCCGTGTGGTACTCATAAGTGGAAATGGTGGTCCCTGTGAGACACTGGGGGCCTCCTCAGGCACTACTGAAACTAGCTCTGTATGTCCTTCATTTTTTTCCTTGCCAAATACTAATTAAGAATACTGCCTGGGACACATTTGTTTACAGAAAACAAAGTTCCAGGTTTTTCTATAATAAAAAGAATACTGAAAGTAGAGATCTTTGTCTTATTCCTAATATTAGAGAAAATATTTTTGTTTTTCTCACATTCATTATAACATTGACTATAACATTGAAAGAGAGAAAGAGAGGTGTATTCCTTCTATGCTTAATTCATTGAGCTTTCATCATAAAATAGATCATCTTTTTTTTCTATTTAAAAGAGAATAAAACAAAAGGGGGCAGTACAGAGCAGATCAGAAGAGGACAACATAGGCAACACAGTACTTTACATTAAGTCAACTGGACATCAACAGTATCTAATGCCATATCTCTTACTCTGCTATAGTTGAGCATAGTTTCAATTACAATAATATCAAACATAACACAATAGTATAAAGGCATGCATATAG
>PVJX010024387.1:0-28133 GCA_004027295.1 Dolichotis patagonum
AGTAGCCTAGTTTGTCACCAGGATGCTTAAAGGAAAACAGGATGTTGAAGAGCAATATGGTGTGCTTTTTCATCAACAATCGTGAATTTCCATAAATTATTTTTGGATTAAGATATTTTAAATTGATAAAACAAAACCATGGCAAATCTGTGAATGAGTCAGTAAACTGATGAGCAAACTTTGTTGAGTACATTGTGTTGCAGAAGTCCTTATTGGCTATTTTAGGAAAGCATTGTCAGTATCAATGCTGATGACTACCTTTGGGAATGCACTGGTGACATTTAGAGTTTGCAAAATGAAGCCAATTCATTTTAAACTTTTCTTATTACATTTTCTTTGTAAATTCTCATCATCACAATATTTAGAAATGAGAGATTATAACTTAACAATGAATCTTACTTTGTGTCATGTAAAAAAATTTTATAATACTACTTGATCAGAGAAACATGCAATTTAGAATACAATAGTCTATTTGAGGTTTCATTGTAGTTACATTTAGTTGTATTTATTAAAATTGATTTACATGACCCTTCACTTTGATTGTATAGAATTGGCTGGTGAACATTCAAAAATAAGGAGGCAGAAGTCCTGTGTAAGTTTAACCCTTTATTCTGCAAACAAAGAGTATCTTTTTCAAAATTCTGACACAAAAAACCTTGAAATCCATTCCAGAGGCTGTTTTGTGCATCTTTGCCAAAAAAGCAAGGAGGCTTTCTTAAGATGGCAATAAATGACTTACAGAAGACAGTGATTCTGAGAAAAGGAATCAGGTGTGCTTCAATGCACTGTTGGGAGCACAAACAGTCCTTTAGAAGACTCTTCAGTTTTATTATTTATATTTGTATTTGTATTTGTATTAGTTACTTTTATGTTGCCAGGATAAAATATCAGGCATACACAAAGAAGAAAAGACTTATTTTGGCTCATGGTTTTAAAGGTTTCATTCCATGGTCAGCTGCCTCTAAGACAGAAGCAGCATCATAGAAGGGCAAGGCAGAGGAAAGCTGGCCAACTCACAGAACTTAGGAAGCAGAGACAGAAAGAGACCAAGGAAAACATGTCCTCTAGTGCACACCCCAGTAACCTACTTTCATCAATTAGGCCCTACTTCTTAATAGCAAATGCAACTAGATGTTAGAGCCCCATGGTTGAATCACTTTTCAAAATCCCCACTTCTGATCACATGACCTTTTGAAGGACATTTTTTATTCAAAGCATAGCATCACTTAAAGGAAAATTGTCACTATTTAAATAAAATTTATGCTACTTGTTCATAATTTTTCTAATGATTTGGACATAAAGTTCTCTTCTACTCAGAGAATTAAGGAATTCAGACCTCTTGCCCAAAACCTTCCTCCACCAATGGAAAATTGCATTACAATTTCCTCCTTCTACACTCACTGTATTTTCAGTTTTCCCTTCTGTAAATGAAGCTGGAAAACTTGATCTCGATCCCTGTTTTGGCTCTAATGGTCAAAAGATTCTTCAGTTCACTTTGTATTTTATCCCTCCCCATAACCTACATTTACTAACTTTATGCCTTAGTCAGTGTTTGCACAGATGTCTAATTGACTGAATGTTTGTGTCCTCATTGTCTAATTTATATTGGAACTTCTTGACAGGCAAGAACCATGTCTTACTTGTTTGATTCCAGCATTCTACCCATTGAAATGTGTGGTGGGAAAAGCATTGAGTCTATGTGTGTGTTTATCAATAGGTGAATGGCATGGTTTTTCAAATTCATAGACACACAAAATATTCATTCATGGAATTGTGGGAAAGTAGCTAAAAGAAAACAGAAGTGGAGACTGAAGAGAGCAGGGAAATGTATTTTAAACTAAGGTTTCCATTTTCTTAGACTTTAATGTGCCTTGATGTTTTATCCACGCATGCCAAAGTAAAGGAAGCAGACCATAAATCTTCTACTTACTAACATATTCTGTATTTATTTCATTCGCTAGTTTCCAAACAGTTTGAGAATTTCCAAGAGTAGACCCATTAATCAGTGACTAAAGAGACTTATTACCAAGGAAAGAGAAAACAGGTAGCAATTATCTGAATTTTCTCAACTATCTCTTAGAAAAACAATTAGATGGGGTTACAGAGAATGCCTATAATCAAGATCATGTCCATTCAAAAGTCCATGAAAGCATCAGAATGTGGAATACTAGTTTTAATGTGCAAATTAGATTAAGGAGTTTATGATTGCAGTACTTGAATTAGATTTAAAAGCCCTAGAGTATTTCTGTGCTTAGCGGTTGGTGCCAGGCCTATTGGGCTAAAAATTACGTAAGAAAATACCAAAGGGTCATATATAGCTATTTTTTCAGTCATCTGATTTCTGCTTCCTTCTGGTTTTCTGTGTCAGCCATCATCATCAGGCTGGTAAATATGAGTATAATTGTATTAAGGAGACATTTGGTAAGGTAATTTTCATGTCATTTGAAGACTGACTCAGATGACTGTTTCTCATTGTTATCATCTGGGTGGTCTCCATCAGTTACTTCAAATCATTCTTTAGAGGATATGTCATCTGTGAGTCATCTTCTACCATCCTTCTCTATATGGCTCTTCTCTAGTCAGGACAACTGCTACTCACCTGGCAATCAGGTGTCATTATAGATCCTTCACATCTATATCAGTGGGATTATGTCTTTACTTGTTCATTTGTGAAGCTCCCTGGAAACCCAGCATACTGTATGCATTTAGTGTATATGACCTGGTTCTTGTTCTAGAATATTCACATAGAGTATTTATAATACACTTATAATTTAGATGATACTCTAGGTAAATGGAAAATTCCACCTGCTACTTCTAAAATTATCTAATTTGATGTAACTGTTTTGCTGGAATACTCTTAGAAATTATACCTTTCAATGTTTTGTTTTATTTTTCATCTAACACTATTTTGCTCACACGAAGTGCTAACAAAGTAACCGGGAAATTTATTCACAAAAATAATCGATTAATCCTACTTGTAAGCAGTCTTATCAGTAGAATAAAATGTGGTTACATCCAAAAATTGTAATACACAATCTATTTTAAAATATGGATTCCACTATCCTATTCAGTCCAATAATTCTTGTACTCTTAAAACTGCTTTCTCTCATTCAAATGCCTCAGCTTACACTGCTCTAAGGTCTGGGATCATGCATTCTCTGCCTTGCCAAGAAAGGGCAAGGTTTTCATCATCTAGAAGACTTAACACATGAGTATCTCAGCTGCCAGGAAGCATTTATAAAATAAGTGTGCTGTTAGCCTTTTGAGTACTTTACTGAAATAATTATTTTTAATAAATATTCAAAAAAACCCAAAGAATTATTAGTAATCATAATATATACATTGACTCCCCATTTTCTTGATTTTCTGACTGATTTATATTTCAACTATTTTAATGTATTCTCCTATTAATTATCTCACACTTAGAATAAGCACTTTGGTTAATTCAATAAATATGATTACCATATAATGCAGCTATAATGACTTTGAAACTCATTGAGAAGAAGTTAAAAGTTAAGTAACCAGATGTTTTTGGAATTTAAAAAAATCCAATAGGAATACTCTCCAGATTTTATTTCAAAGGCAGAAAATGAGTGGGACAATAATCATCATTACCAAATAACAGTGGTTGCCAGATTTCTCAAAAGTAGCAAAGTATTGATTGAAAAAAAATTTTAGGAGGCACAATTAAACTGTCCTCAAGTGTTCTAAGATATTTGCAAGCTCAGTTTTGATGCTCAGAACAGATAGTTTCATTTAATGTTTAGAACAGATACCGTCTGGAATGTAGCAGGATGATGTTTCTGAAAAATAATAGTGTTAGTAGAAGAAATTTTAGTAGCTTCAAAATTCTTTTCAAAGAGTTGAATCAGTAAGTTCCTCTTCCCATCATTATGCTACATCCCTATGAGGATCAACGGACCAGCAATTTACTTATGCAATTATAGTACAGAAGCTACGGAAAGAAATCAGGTAAAAAATTCTGCAGTTAATAATTCAACCCTGGCTCTGGGAGTTACACTTGAATTTTTTAAAAAAGGGTTCCATTACTAATAGTAACATAACCCTGAGATTATCATACCTTAATTTTATACTCTGTTGCCTCACCCAAAGGAAATACAGACTTTACTGGAATATATATATATGTGTATATATATATATATAGTGGCATCAGTGTATCAGATGGTAGTTTTATTTTTAATTTTTTCAAGTTCCCCCATATTGTATTTCATGTTAGTTATACTAATTAATATGTCTGCTAGGAATGTACACAGGTTCTTTTTCTGTACTTTTTTACTAGCATGTATTATCTTTCTGATAGTAGCCATTGTATCAAGTATGAGTTGATATTTTATTATGGTGCTAATTGAATTTTCCTGATGATTTGAGATATTAAATATTTAATATACTTGTTGGGTATTTCTATGTCTTTTTAAAAGAAATGTCTATTCAGATCATTTGCCAATTTTTATGCTTTATTTCCACAGAGTTATTTGAATCTCTCATATATTTTGAATATTAACTTCTTAAATATTTAGTTTGGAAATATTTTCCCCCATTCTCTATTCTCTTTGTTTTATAATTGTTGCCTTTGTTTTACAGAACTTTTTTAGTTTGATCAAATGTCACTTTTCTGTTTCTATTTTTATTGCTAGTTATTTGGAATATTGTATAAAACAAATCATTGTGCAGACCAATGCCATGGAGCTTTTCTCTTGTGTTCATCTAATAATTTTACAGTATCAAGTCTGAGGTTTAAGTGGACTTCTACATTACAGTGCTGAGTAAAGGAATAGAAGCTAGAAAGGGAGATTTAGAATTGCCCAGTGAGACCAAAGTGTTTAATGAGGAAGAAAATAGTAGAATAACTATGATATGGAATGATACCTGTTGCTCTGGAGATAAAAAGGATGCTTTTTGGAGGTTCACACAGAAGGATGCTAGGGTTTGGACAAGTGTATTCCAAAGGTCCCACTGTAAAAATATTGGTTACTAGCCTGTGCCACTCTTGGAAAGTGGGGCCTAGTGGAAGGAAGGTATTCCATTTTGAAATATGCCCTTGAACATGCTATTAGGACCTTAGCCCATTCTTGTTTTACTCTTTGCTTCTGAGCTGCCATGAAATGATCAATTCATCCACTACGCATTCCCACCATCTTGCGCTGCCTTGCCACAGGCCCAAAGATGATGTGTCAGTTAATCTTAGACTAAAACCTCTGAATATGTGAGGAAAAAAATAAATCTTTCTCTTTTATAAGTTGATTTATCTCAGGTATTTTGTTATAGTGACAGATATTGGACTCATATAAAAGATTTGGTTATTTTGATAAGAATAGTTTAGATTTAATTGGCCTACTGGGTAAGATTTTGGTGAGAGACTGAATAGGAAGAAAGAAGAAATTTCATAGCCATGTTTTCTTATGAACAGGAAGAATAGTTGAAGAGGTTTGTAGACACAAGCAAAAATTTTTGTTTTATTTTAAATAGTGCAGATATAAGAGCTAAAAATTCCTCAGTCTTTAACTTCCAGATGAAGAATGCTGTATGGAACAAATATGATTGTAACCACAGAACTTTTGACTTGCTGATTGCTCTGAAAGACTCATTGCCTATTGGTAAACTCCTTGTGACAGGCCATCAGTAATCAATGAACAGACCCCAAACACCAGTCAAAGTTCTTTCCTCACACCAGAATACTTGTTCTGTATCTATCTGAATCTATTCTTCCTAGCTCATAAATCTCTTCTCTACTCAAATAAAAGCTGTCTTTGCCTTTACTTAATCAACTGATTAGTTATTTCTGGGAAGAAGAAAGAAGAGATGTTGAAAGATTTATTTATTTATTTGGTACTTTTTTTTTTCAGTATTGGAGATTGAGCCACCCAGAACCTTCAGACTGATCTATGCCCTCATCTGTTTTTGTTTTTATTTTTTATTTTGAGACTAGGTTTTTCTAAGTGTTTAAGTTTCCTAGGCCGAACTCAAGTTTGATTTTCCTTCACAGGTGCTGGCATTAGAGGTGCGAGGCATCACGCCCAGCACAACTTTTTGATGAGGCGAAAGAAAAAGATGAGGGCTTTTGGAATGTTTGACCAAGGAAATAAAACTGCAATTTTTAAAATCTACTTTCTTTCCTGAATGATTAGGAGTATAATTTTCAAAGAAAATATTCTACACTCTTTGTCCCTAGAATACTTAAAAGTATACATTTTTCAGAGAGTGGGTCCTGAATACCACGCATTTCCTGAAACCTTAGGATTCATAAAGATTCTTTTATTCAAATTCATGTTAGGAAAAAACATTACTGCTAAGTTCTCTGTTACTGATACTTCATACTCAATACAGAACACCTCTGTGATCCCAGGTATGTGGACTTTTTTTCCCACAATGTTATCCAATACTAACTGACTGTCCTATGATTAAGTTCGATTCTGAAACTTCCTACCAGGAGTAGAATCAGAGTTCACAGATTCAATAAAAAGTTCAGATCTTGGATACTTCTGATTAATTGGCTATAAATTGGATCTTCTAAACCCCTCTTCTCAGGTTCAATCATTTGCCAGATAAACTAAGATTACTAATGTCAATTTATTTCATTGGATATTTAAAGGCTACAAATGAATAAATTGATAAAAAAAAGTTAAGCACAGGAATGCAGGAGCATCTGCTCAAAAGGAATTTGATTGTGCCAACCTAGTGGCAGGTGGATGTTCTTCATGATTTTTTTTTGAGATTTTATTATGTAAGACTAATTTAATTATTTACATTGGTTATCAACTCCACCATTAGATCTCTAGAGGCACAAAATATATGGTGAAATGGGAAGAAATTGCTCAAAAAGAAGGGGGAACTAGGAATGGGGAGGGAGAAAGAAGGAAGAGAAAAACAGTAAGGAAAGAAGGATCAAATGGAAAGAAAGCTTTGTAAATAAGGAGGGAAAGAAAGATTGAAAAGAGGGGAGGAGAATTGGAGGGAAAAAAGATAAATCAAGGTAAAGCATGTACAGATACAAATTTCCTATGATGAGTGTGATCATTGCATCCATCTAATTGTACCAATATACTTGACTAAATTTCCAAACAGAAGGGGCCTATTATACCAGTTTTCTTTCCTTTTGTAACATAGTTGTCTTCCCTGGCAGTCAGCTCCCATTCAGAGCACAGCTAGAAGCCCCAGCCCAGCTAGTTACTTCACTAGGACACAAAAGACACTTGTCACTTGAGAGATCTCAAAGGTTTTAAAAGCTGTACTGCAGGACATGGCATTAGAAAACAAATATATGTTTTATGTCACATCAGGCTATTTTTTTACATTTTTAAAAAGCTGATCAAACTATGAACTGGAGCATCATTTGTTTATAACTTTATTAATTTCAATACCCAGAAATACTCATTACTATTATTATACCAAAATAAAGTTTATAGGTTAAGAACAAAAGCACACTTCTCAAAAATGAAAGAGTAATGGTTCACTTAACTGCCAATATGCATTTTTCAATCCCTTTCTATATATAAAGTATTGTGACAAAGCACGCAAAAGATCCCCAAAACTGATTTATGGTCAAGGGTTAGAAGGTGTATGCCACTTAAGATCATATATTTAATATGAAATATATTTAGTATAATATAGTATAATTTAGTATAATTTATTAAAATTATTAAATTAGTATAGTAAATTTAGTATAATTTATTAAAATTCTTCCATCAGGCATCCAAATATTGCATACTGTAAATCAAAGGTACATTTCCAGTCCTGAGCAACCACACTTCTTCATTTGCCAAACTGCTCATTGTTCCTAAAATTACATACTTCTTAAATACAGAGTTTTACTTTGTTCCCAATTGTTACTAACATTGTTTAATCCTCTGTCACAAAACTCAACTGCCTACCTCAAAGTTAAAACTGTCCTTTAGGATAAAATGTACATCTTATTTTACTCATGTATGTACTTCTTAATTTATAGACTCTCTTATTCATTCACTCACTTTTGTATAAAGCATTAAACATTAAGCCATAAAGGATTTACAGTGTAATAAGTAAAATGAATAATTAAATATGATGAAATATAAAAAAATAAGAGTATTAAAAGTCAGGACTGGTAGAAAAATATATAATAAATAATATGTAATATATGGCATATATATTTAGTATTAAAATATGAAATATATTCATTTGTACTTGAAATTGTACTTGAGGCTATGAGTTATATTTAGGTAGAAGATTAATTATATGTTTAAAAATGCAATTTAACTTTCTTTAAAAATACCAAGGAATCATAAAAATAAGTTCTGGGAGGGGCTGAACACCAGAAAGCAGATGGTATTAACATGGAGTAAATAGAAAAGTCAGTACTAAAAAGAAATGTTTCATCTTACCTGTCTTCTATTTGATTTGGTGGCTGTGTGGCAGAACTGGAGTAGTTATTTGGCAGCTAAACCGATGTAGGTATTGCAGTAAAATTTATGAATAGTGCCATGCAATTTTATAGAGAATGACAGAGTATGCATGTTATAATTTTTTCACATGAATTTGTTACCATATTTGCAAATATAACGAATGAAATAAAGGCACCCAAATATTTGTGACACAGTCCCTAAGGGTCTTTTAAACGTAGCATTGTGCTTCTTGCATAAAGCAGTCCCTATGAGAACAGCTCTGTAGGTTCCATGTTCTTTGTTCTCTTTATGGTACTTACCTGCATCCCAAATATCAAATTACATTCCAGTGTGCTGATTTGTTTAGTATGCTACAGATGTGTATTCACTGAAGTAAGTGCTTGGCTTGTTTTTTGGTCTGTTTATCTCATGCGTCTTACGCAAAGTGGAGCTCAAAAACATTTATTGACTTCCTAAAAGGAGGAATATACCCTTCTCGACTCTACGAACCTAAGAGACCGATTGTACTTATTTATTCTTATTTAACTCTTCTTCCTTCTGTACTCATTTGCTTCTGGGTGTGTGTGTTTGTGTGTGTATGTGACAAGATCTCCAGCACTTAGAATAATGTCTGATGTGCAATTGACACTGAAAAGTTGTTAATAAATTGGTGAACATTTTAACTCACCCACCCACAAGTGTGTCTGCATCTTCTTTGTATTAGATATTCTATCAGGTCCTGAACATGTAAAGGGCATCTACACTCAAAACAAACAAGCAAACCTGTAATTATAGACTAAACATTGTAATGACTGCTTTAGAGATATGTATCAGGGGCTGTAAGAGAGGTCAGGTGTTTAGACAGCGAGAGGAAAATCATGTGCAGAAAGATGAGAGCGAGGCTTCCCTGAGCTAGGAATTTCCAGGAGAATCACAGGGCTCAGAAATGCCTCAAAATATGCATTAAATTGAATTTTATCTTTTAGTAACTGAAAAAATTTCAAACTGATTTTCAGATGTGGGTGATGCAGGCTAAAGCATGCACAGAAGAAAAAATTGGAAAAAAATTATAAAAACCCACACCTTTTTTCTTTCCCCATGTTTGAGGCTCTATCATACAGAAGACTTGTGTTTTTGTAAAGCACCAACCTATAATAATCCCTCCCCCGTAGGAGAACCCTATTCTAATAAAAAGGCTTTTGCAGGCTAGAATGATGAATTTATATGGTGAAAAGATCCTATGAGCTGATAAGTATACATTTTTATATAATGTTTATATTTTTAACATAGGTAATTTTTTCTATTTTTACTTTTTATTCCTCTTTTGATAGGTTTCATATGTTTGTAGAACTTAGTGTTTCTTTAAATATCTTTCAGCTTAAATTATGCATGTGTGCCTTTTATAAAAATAAAGGATTCTTGAGATAGAATAAAGCTGACATAAGGAATTTTTCAAGGATAAGCTAGTAAACATCTATTGAGAGAAATGGAAGTATCTTTCATTAAGGTTCTAAATTTTAAATTTCCTTTTGGAATGATACATGAGGGATATCTAAGTGAACTGTGTGCATATTTTCTCACATGTACACTGGATATATTTAAATTCCATCAATAAGCAGCAAACAGATGTCTATAGAAACCTCTTCACATTAATGCTATATTTACTAAACTAACAAGACTCTGTTTTCTTTCATTTAGACTCTTAGCAAATATTTGTTGACCCTTATCAAGTGATACTGTAGTTGCATTTATTCTTTTCCCATAATACTCATTTTTTGGTTATTAGTCAGAACTCCTGATGTCACAAGAATCCCTAATGGGTGGCAGTTGAATATAATGATGATCTTTAATAATGATTAAATCTCTTCAAATTTTAATTTTCAATAAAATATCAGGAAAACATAGTGAAATATTCAGTTTTCTCACTGACTAGAACAGAAGGAATTTCTGTGTGATGGTTTAGCTCTAAAACATCAGTCCAAAGTCTCAGATATTTAAATGGGAGCTATTGTATAAGTGCTGCCGAGTCAAGTGCATGGAGGAAGCCTTTGGAAGGTGACTAGGTCATAGGCCCTGTACCCGTTAGTTGATGAATCCAGTGGTGAATTCATAGGTAAATGTGCTTTTAATTAGGCTGTTAGATGAGGTGATTTACCAGAAGCATACCTGGAAGGGTATAGTTTTGTCCTTGACTCCTCTCACCTCTCTCTTTGCTTTTTGGTTTCCATGAGGTTAACAGCTTTCTTTGTCATGGACTTCCGCCATGCTGTTTATGTTACAGGACCAGTTGACCAGAGACTGAAATGTGACCAAATGAAACAGTTTCTTTAAATCAAGGGTATTGGATATTGTGTCCTAGCAATGGAAAACTGACTAATACATCCCTTTAAACTTTAATATGAAACTTCTAGGAATAAAATTTTGAAGGCTATACTTTGATAAATAGTTCTTTCAACCAGCCTGCCGCCCTGGTAAGTGGCTGTGGTCTGGCAAGCAGCAGCTGCCCCAAGGTGAGAACCAGCAGCTACTCTTGAGATCTGTGCCATGTTGGAACTT
This sequence comes from Dolichotis patagonum, assembly GCA_004027295.1. Lineage (NCBI taxonomy): Eukaryota > Metazoa > Chordata > Mammalia > Rodentia > Caviidae > Dolichotis > Dolichotis patagonum. The sequence goes on from PVJX010024387.1 coordinate 10,932, forward strand.
AGGGCTCTGGGAAACCGAGCAACCAGCCTGCCCCCCTGGCAAGCAGATATGAGCCTATGGGTGCGGGGACTGAGAATCAAACATCCCACCCCACCCCACCCCCGTTAGCAAGTGGGAGCCAGAGATCTGAGCATCTCTTGGGAGGTTGACCATATGCAATACAGCAAATAAGGGGGATTTCCTTCTACCATCTCTTTGAAGGCAAATATTTTTATCACCATTTTGCTTTGTCCTGATTAATGGTATTACTCTATTCAGTAGTCTGTTTTGATAAGTTCTATAATATTCTGTTTTTCCTTTGATTTTGCTATACCTGATTGAAAGAACAACTATTGTGAAGATAATGAGATATACTATGGTATCTATTACTGTTATCCAGGTAGCCTGCTATGAAGCTCTGCACCAATTTCACTACACTGTCTCAATTGGCTTTATTCCATTCTGTTCTGTTGTATTTTACTACCTTCAAATAGGTAAAAAAAAAATCTTTAAAAGTAGAAGAGTAAATTAAGACCCAAAATGTACAATGGATATTGTGAAAGTGAAAGTGGTAGAAACTGCTCACAAGGAAATAACAACTGGGATGTGGGAAAGGAGAAAAGAAAGAAGGGAAAAGTTTATAGATACATGTATACATATATATGTATGATAATTAATGATGCTAATATCTGTTAGTTCATCCAAAAGAACAGTTTGAGCCTTTATTGTTTGATCATTTTTCATGCCTATATCTTGTTATCAGAGCTACTACATTGAAGATAACAATATGATATACAGTAAACTTTGTTAAACCCCTATTATGTTGCTTTCAAAATCTGCACCATTTTTACTCTTTTTCATTGTAAAACAAAATAAAAATTAAACACTGAACAATTTTAAAAAAGAAATAGTTCCTTCTTGTTATTTTTAAGATAATTGTTTTCTCTAAGTCAATTTTTTTCCAGAAAAAGGGAAAATGTTGAGTTTTCAAATGTAAATTTAATTTACAATGTATAAACCCCAAAGTGTGTATAATTCACTGTGATGGACACATAAGTATTATTTGTTTTCTAATATATGTCTAGTTTCTAAAAAAAAATTTGCATCATAATCCTTCTTAGTTCTTGGTGTTTAATATATTGAATGAATTTTATATTAAAGAGTCTTATTTTAGTTTCAATCATTTTAGAATTAAGGGGCTTATTATTGCTTCTTTATACTCTACTCCAGTTATTTCTTCCTTGTCTCCCAGCCCCTGCTGTTTTCTTCTGCTTTAATCTCATGGTTCTTCTGCTTTAATCTCATGGTCCTAATGGTTTATAGTGTGTGTGTGTGTGTGTCTGTGTATGTGTGTGTGTAACAGGAACTATGGTTTTGGTTGGAGACATGGTGCTGTGGAGGTAAATGGATTGGTGATTTGGGTTGTAGACATTGTGCTGTGGAGATAAATGTTTTGGTTACCATGTAATCCATTTTTAGACTGTTTGCTATGGTAGGTCCAAAACTACTTTTAATCTTAATCTATTAATTGTTCTTGTATAATATTCTAACCACAAGGATGATTTATTTAAGCTGTAAGAGTTAGAAAAATCTAATTCCCAAGCATAAATTTTACAATTTTTCTTTTATGAGTTCTTTCTTCATTCCAATGACTTGAGCACAATCTTTATGTTATGAAAAATCTTGTTTATGAACTGTTTAATTTTTCTATTCTCCTGAATTCTGCCCTTAGAAAGTAGCCTTTGGGTAAGAATTTTGACTTTCCCTGGAAAATTAAATCTATAGTGTAGAATGTGTTATGCAAGAAACTGTAGAAATTGTTAACAATGGCATGTCAGATTTTAGGTGTCCCACTATAAGAAAGATATTTTCCTTGGGGGGGGGAACAACTTTCAAATGGTGTTTCATTCAGTGTCAAAGCATTTAGGAGACATTTAGAATGTGGCATGCCTGTTTCTGAGCACATATTATTAGAAGTGTCTGCTGGAAGTGTGATGCAAACTCAGCCTGGCCAGGAAACTTATTCAGGCTGCCGTGCTGCCTATGACTTATGTCACCATGGATTCAAATCATATTGGTTTGGTGTGAGCGAAGTGACTTGCTTTAAAAAATCTTCTTTCATCCTCTGGGTCATTGTGTTCTGAGATACAAGCAAATGAATTCTTTATTAACTGCATAATTTGCTTTAATAGAGTTTTTGATGTACAAGTGCATTCATGAATATTACTCAGTCTTTCCCAGAACATTCAGAGAAGAGTTAGCTAAATTCCTTTGGCTAATGAATGCCTGGAGGTGTCTCTTCCCTCACCACAGCAGAACCCTTAAACCAATAAGGAGCCTTTGTGCTGCTGAAGAACACAGTAGAAATAATTTTCTGTACTGGTGGAGTTTCTACTCCAAATGGAGAAATAATACTTGATAGACAAGGAGACTAGAATTAGTGCTCATTAAGTGAAAATTGGGTTGGTAGATTATACAGGATTTTGAGCAACTAATTAATTTAAAATCTAATGATTTTATTGGAGCTTTTGATGAAGAGATGTGTATTGGACTAAGAATTTTTACTGAAGGAGAAGTTACCGCATGGAGAAAGTGAGGATGACTGAACAGACCAAGGGCCTAGGATGATGCAGACGTGGAAAGCCAGAGTTGGAAGGCCACTGTGCTGGAGTCAGTGTAGAATTTTTCATGAAGTATAATGAAAAAGAGGTGGAAATCTGTGAGGATAATGCCAACAGTGTAAAACTAGGAAGATAAACAGCAACTGGAAGAGAGGTAGCAAGCAAAATCTGTAGTTTGCATAATCTATTGTTTCTAGAGTAACAGAAGGTATGATCAAATTAGCAAGATGAATCTCATCCTAGGAGTTAAATTGAAGAAGAAAGAGACTTTAGGGATAAAGATACTCTATCTACATGAATACATATATTTTTCTTTTTAGAGTCTTTAATTTTCATACATCATAAGATAATTTTACGTATATCCATAGAAAATTTATGTATGATCACAACTGAGTGCAAAAAACTTAAGTTGGTGGTTCACATCTTTTATCAGTTGGACTCTCAATTAAAATTCACTGGAAATTAGAGCTGTTGTTTCAGTATGTTTTGCAATTTTAAGCTTATATATGAAGTAAAATTTTAATTTTTAATAATTTTAATTTTTAATAATTGTTCAACTTGTCCAATGAATAAAAATTCACAAGACTTTATTTTTTATCACTGTTCCATCATCCATTTTCCTTATTCTCTGTAAAGGTAAAATTTTATTAGTTATTTAATTTAGGTTTTGTTTCATATCTGCCTGGTTCCTGTTTTCAGAAATCAATGAAATACGTATCTACCTGCAAGAATATCTAGCACTTCTGTAATGAATATTCTATACTTTTTGAGTTAAATATATCTTGGAACTACTCTCTGTCTCTGTCTCTGTCTCTGTGTCTCTCTGTCTCTCTCTCCAACTTCCTACTTCTTTCCTTTTTTTCCTTTACTTCTTTCTTGTTTACTTTTTCTTCTTGGATCTAGAAATCTTCCTTTTTACAACTTTACATTGCTTCCTTCCATCAATAGTATATACTCAACCACTTTTTATTATTGATGGATCTTTAATATTATAACTAAAAGCATTGCTCACAGGATGCTATCAACAAATAATATAGTAATATATAGAAAATTTAGCTGAATATTTTCAAAATTTTCATCATAAACTTTATCATAAATTTCATCATAAACTTTATCAGCAGTGAATGTGTTGATTATATCAGTTTCAAAAATGTTTTGTCAATCTTTTACAATTTCAAAAATTAGAGAGTTGAAATATTATGTCAGTATCATTTAATTTGATTTTGCGTATTTTTTCCTAGCACATGTGTAGTTTTTCTAGATTATGGCTAAGCCTCCCATTTTCATTTTTGCTTTAAATCTGCAAATATACATGAGTTATTTGAATTGCAGATATATGTAGATATAACTATAATAACGTGTCATTAATGAAAGCTTATAGACAATTTTGTCCTAGTGTCAAAATATAGCATAATTAGAGAGACATAGTTTGTTTGAGCTGTATACCAAATCTTTTATAGTATTTGCATAAAACTCAAGCAAAAAGATTTATTAAACCTATATTTTCCTTTGGAAATTAGGATGACAGTTTCTAAGTAAGTGACATCAATGAAAGCAAATTTCAAAGATAATTAAAATCATTCTTTAATTTTAAAAAGTTCTAATTTTTGTAAGCATAAGGCTTTAGTATATTTATCTAATACAAATATTCATTAATAATACCTTGATATCCTCATTTAATTTTGGATTCAATAAAAATGATTTTCTTCTGATACAAGATACATAAATTAGTGCTGCAGAATGAAAATTTTGAGTAACAAATGAACAGTAAACAGTATTATAAAAAAATCTCAATAAAATGAGAATGAAATAAATCTACCTATTTCTAACAATGAATCTACCTATTTCTAAGAATGAAATAAATCTACCATAGTTTTTGGTATTTTGAATTATATTTCTGTTGAAATCTTATTTTGTGTACACACCATTGTAATTAATATAATCTGCATCTCTGAAATCTAATTTTTGTGCTCGTTCTTGACTATTCACAAATGTACAATAGTCATTATAAGAAATACTCAAAAAATGAAGGACTCTATCATGAAAAATATATTTCTCTTATGTACTCAGTGATACTTAAACAAAAATGTTAAAGTCCACTTTATCTTTGATTGGGAAAGTAGATATATTAATTATCTTTATTTGATTTGCTAATGTCAACAGAATGTAGCATTAAAGAGATATTGGATGTAGTAAAGCTAGAAGGTCTATCAATTCTGTTTCTTAGCATTATTCCTTGAAGGAAGACCTTAGATGCTTTTTGTTATTTGTGTCAATTGATGTTTCTACAAGGTCTCTAGGTATTAGTGAGCCGCCACTACAATGTTTTAAGGCCACTTATCTCATGCCTACCAATTGTTTTAATATGAATAACAATTAAACCAAATATTTTCTTAATTTGTGAAGAAAATTAACCTTAACAGAGCAATCTAAAATTTTCATGTTACATCATCATTTATGCATCTGGGGTTTTCCCCTTTAAATGTACTTTTGTGTTAGTTGCTTTCCAATAATTAAAGTATACTCCTTGTAATGAAGTAGTTTAGTTAGTACTTAAAATATCCTTAATATGCATGGGAAAATCATTAAATTTAAAATAAAGGTCATTTTTGTCTTAGGATGGAAGATCTTTAAAACTTTTATGATTCTAGTAATGTGTGAATTTAATTATGAACTTTCAAATTTAATATAGCTCTTAAGTATTGGGTAATAAAATAGTAGGATCCCTATTAATTAAATACTCTATCCCCAAAGAGACAAAAAGTCCTAAAATACTAAAATACTAAAAGATTTCTCTTGCTTTTCCATTGTTGAATTATAAACTAAGGTTTTTAAATTTACTCTAGCAGTGCTTCTATACTGCTAAAATTTTTCTTCACTGATAGTCATTTTAAGAAACAAGAGTTATAGTGTCTAATTCAAAAACTATTATTTCCAGTATAAATTCTCCTATATAGGATTACATAAGAGATATAAATCCATCCATTATGGTGGAATATTGAGATTAAAGACTTCTTAAAACTTCATTCATTAAAAGGAGAAATTGGATATGAGGTATACTGTGCTGGACCCCATCTAGGAAAACAGGCATCGGGTTTGAAAGATGATGAGGAACAGCAGAGCTTTTAAACAAATCTAAAATACTTCTAAACACATAATTTTAATTTAGCACCCAATCTTCTTTCCTTAATGTGTGCTGTGTTACTCGCCGCACATCCTTCTGTTATTCAGTACGCCTTTGAAAGCTAGCTTAGACTCCAGGAAGCCAGTACTTCAGTGCTGGCCTGACAAGCTCTTAGCTTCCTACCACTCTGTGAGTTAAAGCAAACATCTACCTTATAAAAATTACAGTGAAATTGAAAACAAATCAACCTAACATATTTTGATGCTATCATAGTTATTTTATGCTGTTAAAACTTTTATTTTGTGAGCACATCATTTGAGTTAATAATAGCTTCATTTCAGTAATCCATTAAGAAAAATAGAAATTATATCATGCAGTTCTCCTGCTTCTCTTCTTTTACTCCTTACTACTCCCCTCTTTCTCCTATAATAGATGCTGCTTTGAATTTATAGAAAACAACAGGTTTTATTATTTAAATCAGGGCTATAATCATATCCTACAGTTATGGAGATACAATCCATGAGTTGGCATCATCAATTCTAGTTTTTTAATTGTGGATTTCTGTCTTCATTATTTGTCAAGATTTTAGCTTTCTCATTAGGCACAATTCTATTTCTCATGAGGGTACCAACTCCAAGAAATGAAGTTTTTATTTTAAAATACTTTTTTGGGTGTTATACTACTCTTTCTAAAGTTTAAAAACGTCTATCTCATAAAACATATTAATAATATTACATTTGATAGCAGTCATCTAATAAATTCAATTCCTAAAAATCAGAATTATTTTAATAACTTTTTAAAAGCACCATGTTCAGTGGTCTTCAGAAGGTCGTATATGCCAAAATTACATCAGTTTTAAGAAATGTTATAGACAATTACATAAATCTACCTAGATAAATATTCCTTGAAGAGGGTAAAATAGTCTACAAGAAAAGAAGGAAAAGAGATAGTAAATGAAGCCAGAGTACATGAGAAGAAGGTATAAAAGAAGGCCATAGCATTGGTGGTCATTTCTAGGTTTATCTTTCTTCTTTTATATAAGATGCTCTATACCTTTGCATGGACTCATACTTCTAAATTTATTTTCCCATGTTTATTTTTGTATATCTATCTTCTTGTAAAAAGATACTACAGATCTTAATCTATGTTTATGGTAACTAAATTTACAAGGATTTATAAAATAAATAAATGAATCTGATGCTAGCCAAAAAACATTTTTAAAAAGAAGGCTGAAGGGAAGGGGAAAAAGACAATTGAGATATATTATGTTTATGCACTAATTCTCTACAATAAATGTAATCAACATGTACTACAAACATGTTCTAATAAAAATTAAATATTAAAAAAAGACAATGAAAGTGTTTAGAGTCAGAGGGGAGTGGGCAAGCTAATGTCACATGCTTTCAGAGTGAAGACAATCTGTAAGAATCTGAAGTTGTGACCTCCACAGAAAAAAGAGAATGAAGACTAGCCAAATCTCCACATGAGAGAGATGTTGGACTATTTTCCAATGTCAGCCCCTTCTGATTTATACAAAGTAAGCAGATTTTCTCTCTAAGAGTTCAAAAAAAGAAAAGAGGGAAACAAAAAGAAAACAAAAAAATTTTAAAAAGATTCTAGTACTATGCTTTCCTGATAGTCTCAAAGACAAAATAGGAAAATAAAAATTACTAAGGTTATCTTTTCACTGTGATAAATTCATATATGAAACATGAACTTGCTAAATCATATTTGCAACCATTTTAAATTTTCCAATGTATTTCATGAACAAAATGAAATGGTAAAACCCACTGGTTAGCAAGCTGCAAAAATCCCTTAACTCTTGGAAGTTATGAAGTTGAAATTACAAAATATCTACTTCATACCAATTGTTCTGATTACTAAGATAACACTTATAAAACTTCTTTGGATTGTTCAAGATTTTACACAGCTGTTAAATATTATTGTTTGACAATATCCCACTTGGAATGAATAACGGTCTCAATCTTTATCCATTCATTTTAGACATTCTAGTTCTTTATATCTTGAAATAATTTGTATGCGTTATGAAGATAGAACTTTACAGGAAAACAATTTCTTTACTTACTACTTTCACTGAAGCATATTTACAGTACCTGGGCTTCGTGGTCACTTAGATCTTAGTTTTAATGTTGGCTGAGTGAGTTTATTGGGTTTCAGTTGTATCATATTTGATATTTAATATCTTCTTTCTGAGATCCTCAAACTTAATTTTAAAATGAAAATAATGTTAAGAGCTACACATTTATTTGATAAAATTACATATTCTGAAGATGGGGTCTCAGCAAGCAAAGCCCCATTCACAGCATTTATCATTTCTACCCAACTCGCTTGCCCTATAAAAAAAAATCCCACCGTGTTCTGCTTTGTAAAGTTTGTCTGCTTCAGTAGATTAAGAGGCTTATGGAAACATGATCGGATCATGATCAATCCACTTATACTGATAGCTGCATATGCTGTTAGTAGGTGGGACTCCGTTGAAGGTCGATCAGTGTAGGTATTGTGTATTATATCCATTAATGGAAAAGCTGACTCATGCACCTTCCTTAGAAGCTGAAACTGTACACAACTATTATGATGTTCAGCATTATTTCCCCACTTCCCTTCTAGCATGCCTATGCAGAAAAATTACAGTCCTAAATAAATGTAGCTGAGTATCTTTCCCTTACCCAGTAGGATTATATCATGTTCTGTTTCTATGTAGTAAATACATTACCAGAACTTATTTTTCTTGTCTAAACAAAGTTTGTGTCCTTTGACCAACATGTCCCCTTTCCTCTAGCGTTTGTCTCAGCTTCTGCTAATCACCATTCTGTATGTTTCTGTATCTTCAGATTTCATAAATAAATGAGATAGTGAAATATTTGTGTCTGGTTTATTTCATTTAGTATACTGCTTTCATCCATGCTATGCAAAGGACCGATTTTTTTTTATCATGTTTTCATTGAATAGTATTTCATTGTGTATAACCACATTTTAAAAATCTTGATGGACACATACATACAGGTTATTGTGATTTTAATTCAGTGGACACTGGAATACAGTAATTTACTCAAGGCATTGATTTGAATTTTTTTTGGAAGTATATTCAAATGTTAGATCATATGGTCATTCTACTTTTGGCATTTTGAGGAACTTTTATAATGTTTTTTAAAATGGTTGTGTTAATTTATATTACCACTAACAGTGTACAATGGTTATCTATTCTTCATATCCTTGAAAACATTTATCTGTCACATTTTAATAAGTCATCTTAACAGAAGAGAAATGACAATTTGTTATTTTTTAATTTATATTTCCTTGATTCTTAATAATGTTGAACATTTCTCATATATTTGTTGGCCATTTCCTTTGAGAAGTATCTATTTGTATTCTTTCTAGTATTTTTTAAGCATTTTTTTGCTTTTTGAGACAGAGTCTCACTATGCAGTTCAAGTTGGCCTTTAGTTCATTTGTAGCCCAGGCTTGTCTTGAACTTGCAGCCATCTTCTTGCCTCAGCTTCCTGAGTCTTTCCAGTCTTTAAATTGAATTGTTTCATTTTTCTTTAGTTGCCTGAGTTTCTCACATATTTTGGATATTACACCCTTCTCAGATACATAGTTTACAATTATTTTCTCTGAATCTTTTAATTGTCTATTAATTGTTTTGCTGTTGTGAAGAAACTCTTCAGCTAGTCTGATTTGTCTATTTTTGCTCCCTTTTTTTGGCATGCACTTTTAAGGTCATACCCAACAAGTTATTGCCCAGACCAATGTGATGGAACACGTCCACTCTGTTTTCTTCTAGTAGTGTTATACTTTCCAGTCTTATATTTAACTCTTAATCCATTTCAAGTTGCTTTTCACAACCCTCTTTATAGAAGAGACTGTTTTTCCATTGTGTTCTAAACACCTCTGTTACAACTTAATTGTCTGCAGATACACATGGGTGGATATTTGGATTTTCCACTCCACTCCATTGATTGATGTGTCTATCTTTATGCCAATATCATGCCATTTTTATTACTAGGACTTTAGTATCTTATGAAATCAGATAATATAAAAACATCATTCTTGTTATTTTGCATAAGATTGCCCTCATCCATGGTATGCAAATGACAGATTTTTTAAAATCAGGGTCTTTTGTAGTTCCATATGAATTTTAGAACTATTTTTCTGTATCTGTGAAGAATAATTTTAGTAAAGAATCTAGCCAAAATAATACCAATCTATATTGAATATTATACTGAATAGATATTTCAGACTGGTATTGAATAGTACATTAAACAGATATTTCATTCCAATCATATAATATTTATTCCTGGGATATAGGGATAATTCAACACTCAAAAATCAATAAATGTTATTCAACAGAATGAAAAACAAAAATATCATCAAAGAAATACAAAAACTTTTAAAAAAATTAATATCTTCCTTGATCAACTAAAAAAAGTTTCTCAAATTAATAAAGACTATATTTGACAAGAGCATCACTAGCATCATAATCACAGGTGAAATTTAATAACATTTTATCAAAGACTGAAAATAAGACAAGGATACCTAGCACTTCTACTCAACATAATACTGGAAGTCATAGCCAGAAGAAATAGGCAAGAAAAATGATCAAAAGACATCCACTTTGAAAAGATGTGTAATTGTCTCTGTTTGATAGCATGATCTTAAGTACAGAAAACTCTAATGACTTCACCAAAGAAATATTGGAACTGTTAAGTGAATTCAGTAAATTTAAGGTTAATAAATCAATGTATGAAAATCTACTAGTAATATAGAAATTAATGGAGCAATTCCAATTATATTAAAACAAAACAAAACAAAAACCTTCTTGGCAGTACTGTAAATTGAACAATAAGGTGAAAGCATTTGTATATTGAAAACAGTAACAATTTAATGAATCTAAAGATAGAAAAAAATAATAGAAAGACACCCCATGAATATTTTGAAAACTAATATTTTCAAAATATTCATATTACCCAAAAAAAGTCTACAGATAAGCATTCTTCTTGATATCCTTTCCTGTGTTTCTTTGTAATAGTTTCAAAATTACTTTTGTGGCACATAATCAATTTCTCTCATAATGTTTTTCTGATTATTTCTTTTGTTATTTCATATGTCTGTCTTTTTCTCCTATTCATATTTATGTCATATATCTCCAGACAGACATTTATACTACCAGCATAGTTAGAAACAAAAGAGCTGAGTCACTCATTTCTCTCCATTTAACTGTAAATAGAACTCTATGCTCTGTGATAACAACAAATGTGTAAGAGATCGCCATACCTAGGCAGTAGACCACTGTTACCAAGGCAGAACCAGTGGCTAAAACCAGAGGCATCTGGCCTTCAAATACAGAAAGCCTAGGCTCTTTTTATCCTTTCTTCTTGTTGTTGCTATCTTTTCTATGATCTTAAATAGACATAGCTATTTACTACTGGGTGTCCCCTTCACAATTTTTTCCTTGTACACAAGATCTTGGACTATTAGTGACCCATTCAACTGTAATATCTGGTGAGCCAGTTAGGATAGTATCAGACCTTGGGAGACTTCAATAGACAATGGTCCAAGGGACTTTACAGCACACCAGAGACCTCATCAAATATGGGAGACATCATACCCTAGAGATCTTTGGATACCTCAGCAGAAGTGATCAACCAGACAGCTGAGCCAGCTGGGAAGATAACTTCTCCCTCGGCAGACCCTCTCTCTTTCCCTTTCAGCAAGAATGGATTCATTCCTAGGAGGAAGGCAGACCAGTTGTCACAGAAAAGATTGGAGAACAAAAGGACCCTAAGGGTCCAAGAGAACCCCTGCCCATCATCAGTTAGGTTTATATTCTTTGGTTGATCAACACAGTGTGGAAAATCTATCTTGGAGGCTGTGGCACATGCCTCAGCGAAGATGAATGTAATCCCAGAGGAACTGCCAGTAGGCAAGTGGTTTGGCACAGCTACCCACAGCAGGGACGAGGAGACAAAAAGCTGGCCGGCCTGAACTGTTGCTTTTCTCTGCGTAGTACTTGGTAACTTACCCTGGCTGTGGGCAGTTCTTTGTTCGTACCAAGTGTGTTTGTGCTTCTATGTGGATCATGGATTCAAGGGGAGTATTTCCTTTCCATAGGTTTTAGTAACTTTCCGTCTCATTTTTTGATCTCCTCTCCCTTCTTTGGCTTTTGGCTGTTGGCTATCACAGTGTTCCATTTGTTTAGTTGTCGGTTCTGCATAACTGAAAAAATGGGGTTAAGAGGTATAGTGTTTTCCCATAAGACAAAAGAAAAATTGTAATTTTTAAATCTCCCACTGTGTTGGATCACTCTCAGCTTTAGCTCACTCATCTGTAGGCCCCAAAGCCCACCTTCCTAAACTGTCACTTCCTGGGCTAGTTTGCTGATATTGCTGTGCTTTTCTGTTTTATTTTTTTTCAGTTTTACTTTCATAGTGATAATTGTGGCTTAAAGTTTATACTGATATCTGAAAGGCTGAGTGACTCATACTTGTTGATTGAATTTCCATAGTGCCTGACTTTCATTTTGAGATTTTGTCACTAAATGTGTATGCTTTGTGACTTGATGTAGTGAGTTGAGTTTCTCTAGAGACAGGCCTTCCATCCGGAGATTCCCAGGCAGCTCTATGCCACAGAGGACTGACCCAGGGACAGGCCTGCTGGCAGGAGAAGCCATGTCTGGTCCCCAGTAGAAAGAACTAACCCAAGGACAAGTTTAGGTCCCAAGGAATTCAGTCTCACCAAGTTATCCCCCTGGGAATGAATGACTCAGGCTATTAGGAGACACCCTGTTAGGACTCCCCTAGTGGGTACTGATGGAGGGAAAGGACTGCCAGAATTCCAGAATCTAATTTTTACTCCTTCCATCTGCAGTTGGGGACAACCACATCTATTCCTTCTGAGTCTCTGCTCAAATGTCTTCTTATTCAATAGAACAAGTTCTACACTAAAGCCTTTGTCTTAGTTAGTTTTCACTCATCACTGAGACAAAATACCTGATGCCCAAAGCTGGGAAAGGAAAGGTTTATTTCTTACAGCTTTTGGAGGTTTCAGTCCATACTCAGTTGGCTCCAAGGCAGGGTGGCATGGCAGGGCCATGGTTCATGGCAGCTGCAAACAGCAAGCAGAAACCAGCAAGAGAGAGAGAGAGAGACATGCCTTCTTCCTGGCATTACATCACATCCTGGCTCCACCCCTAGGCCGGTGTAGCACTCACACCCCCAATCCAAGCACTAGACAATGAACCAAACATAAATGCATAATGCAAAGGCATGAGGCTTGGGGGCCACTGACATAAACCATGACAGCCTTTCAGCGGGATCATCTTACATTTTTGTGTAATAGAAAATGGCCTATACATCCCGTTGGAGAAAACAAGATGTGTCCACCCCTTGACAGCCTGAAATATAGTGCCATATTTCAATTATATCTTCACTGCAAGGGATGAGAAAATGGTCAGAGGTATCTCGTGTTCAAGCCTTTATGGTTTTGTGACAGAGACCTTATCTGTACCCAAGATGTAATTATTCCTCAGGAGCTGATGACACAGGGGTTTCCTTCCTGTCATCTGTACCTCTCCACAGACTAACTCTCGTGAAGCATGCTCAGTCAGTACCCTCAGAAGATAAGGTCATTTCCTGAGTCCACCCCATACAAGGTCTGAGTCTACCTCCCAGAAGGCCCCAGATTCAGGTAACTCAATATCTGGGCCCACCAGGCTTCTCCCCATTTGAGAAGTGGCAAGCACTGAAGGTAAAGTCTGGGTATTAGATCCATGTTCAGTTATGGATGTTCAATAATGCCAGGAAAAATTGAGTAGATCCTGAAAGTTTATCGACAGTTTTACTTCCTTGTTTCTGAATTCTGGGTATGAATTTCCTCTCCATCCTGCAAATCTCCACTTATACTCATTCCCCTTTGAAGTTCGTAATCAAGATCTAACATTTCTCTCTTTTAATTAGAAATAAGCATTATGAATTAGTCTCCTTCCATGTAATCTTCCTTACTGAATTTGTCTTTTATGTTCCAGTAGCCACAGTGATATTTTAAAAATATAGATCTTTCATGTTGTCCTTCTATGTAAATGTTTTAATGGATTTTCACTGAACTTTGAAAAATTTCCAAATACTGAGGTAGCATGCAAGGTTCTTAAATGTGTTTTGATTCAAGAGTTTCATTCATTTTCTTATTAACATACGGATTGTGGAAAATATCCACTAAATATTTGGTACTGTCTTATGCACTGGGGATTCAGTAATGAAAAAATATAATATTCCTGACCCTTTGAGAGTTATGTGCTCTTTACACTTTATCCTTATTGCCTGGCTCTTTCCATGCTGTATTGTCACTAGGTTTTTAATGGAATACATGGCCTGCCCTTGCTTAAAAAGACCTTTGTAGATGCTTTTTATTTATTTTTTTAAGAGAAGTGTTTTCTTCAAAGTCCTTAAGTGTGACTCTCTGTTAGTCTTTTTGGATTCAGGTAGCATCCCACCTCTTTGAGGAATCCAAAAGGCCTTGGTAGTATTCCAGGCATAAAAGAGTGAGGCACTAAACAGAAGATAGATTTAAGAGATCAAAAATCAACATGGCTTTCGTGGATAAAGCAATAAATTGAAAAGAAAAATGCTGGTTGACTCCAATACTTCTGGTTTGAGTGGAAGAAGATTAGATTCATGAAGATGAGTATGCTTGTGAGGTGGGAAATCAGTGTTAGAAACCATGGGACCTCTACCAGGAAGAATTTGGTAAGTACGGAAAACAGTTTGAGATAAATATAAGATGTTGGTTGAGGTTACAGGATTGCTTACAGTACTCTGAGAAAGTACATAAAATAAGCAAATTTGAAGTTTCCATAAGGAATCAGGAGTTTATAATTAAAAGTCCAGGTTCATTGTTTCCTACGCAGTTTAAGTTACAGGAACTAAGCAGTGAAAATAAAATTTTGCTATATTATAAGAATCAGTATTCTAGCACTTGGGAGGCTGAGGCAAGAGAATTGTTTGCAAGTTCAACACCAGCCTGGGCTACAAAGTGAACTCAAGGCCAGCCTGAGCTGCATAGCAAGACCCTGTCTCAAAAAGACAAAAAAAAAAAATCAGTATTAACATCATCTCTAAACACAGTTCATCTCAAATAAGAAAATAATCATCAAGTGTCTCATATTAATTTTTAAATTAATTCTTGTATAAATTTCAAAAATATTTTATTTTCTTTATATGTTGAAAATTAAAAAACTTGAAACTTCTAAGGTTACAAATAAGTGAACAAAGAGTTTTGTAATACTTAAATCTATTGTGTATTTATGAAGGTTCCTCTATTTTGTACAACTTAGCATGTTTCTCTCATTTATGTGTATCTATTTCTATTAAAGATGTACAATAGGTCTTATTCCTTTAAAGAAGCAAGTAACTGAAATCGGTTAGTAGTCATGTGTAAGTTTTCATAAATGGAACTCTATATATTCTACTCCTGCTGGCAAGGTGGAAGGGAAAGTAGGAGGTAATTCATCTGCTTTGATTTGCAGAATATTTTTTCATGCATTTTTACCATTATAGCTCTATAATACATGCACATTAAAAGTAACACTTTAATATTTTTAAAAGTCTTCAATAAGTTCCTGTTCACCAAGTAAGGAGTTATTAGCACTCAAGAGTATAGTTTTTAAATTTTCACCGATGATAGTCTGGTGAAATGCTGAATTCTATTTCCAAAGTTATTATGACACTTTATACTATATTATATATTATCATTACATTTTAATAATATGAAGTCATTAATTTTTTAAAATGTAAGAGTAAACAATTGGCTAATTTAAATATTTATGGATTTTTCACTGTGACAGTTTGCATTCATTAATTCAAAAAGGTAACAAGTGACAGTAGAAATCATGTCACTAACTTATAAATGTTTGCCAATAAAAGTGACAGTATACAAACAGTATATATAAATATATATACTTAGTATATATTAGCATAAAATACTATATATAATATATACTGTATATATTTTAGCACATAAATATGTATATACTGTATAAATGTTATATATAAATGTATGTACAAAAATATTATGTATAAATTTTTTTAGATTTATGTTTTCAAATCAAAGCAAAAGTAAATTGTTGTTTTGCTGAGTCTAGGACTTTTCAAACTGTATCTTTGTCATATATTTTAAAGAAAACTGCTCATAATTATGTGATTTCTTAAATGTTTTTTTCATTGCATAAATACTTTTAAATCATGGCTTTAGAGAAAAAAAGTGATTGGGATTGCATTGAATCTCTGTAGTAATTTTGGGAGAATGGCCATTTCACAATGTTTGTTCTTCCTATCCATGAACAGGGGATGTCTTTCCATTTTCTGAGGTCCTCTTCGATTTCCTTTTTCAGCGTATTATAATTTTCCTTGTATAGGTCTTTTACTTCTTTTGTGAGATTAATTCCTAAGTATTTCATTTTTTTGGATGCTAGTGTAAAGGGTGTGGCTTCTCTTACTTCTCTCTCAGTATTTTTGCTGTTAGTGTATAGGACTGCTATTGATTTTTGAGTATTAACTTTGCACCCTGCTACAGAGATTCAATGCAATCCCAATCAAAATACCACTAACATACCTCATAGATCTAGAGAAATCACTCCTAAAATTCATCTGGAACCAGAAGAGACCTAGAATAGCAAAGGCAATTCTAAGCAGCAAAGGCAAGGCAGGAGGCATCAAAATCCCTGATATGAAATTATACTACAAAGCTACAGTAATAAAATCAACATGGTACTGGCATGAAAACAGACTTGAAGATCAATGGAATAGATTGGAAGTACAACCACAACCACAAACTCACTCAGCCACCTTATCTTTGATAAAGGGGCCAAACATGTTCACTGGAAGAATGACAATCTCTTCAACAAATGGTGCTGGAAAAATTGGCTATCCATATGCAGAAGACTAAAACTAGACCCATGCCTATCACCATGTGCTAAACTAAAATCTAAATGGATCAATGATCTCAATCTTAAAACAGAAACTCTAAATCTGTTGGAAGACAAAGTAGGTAAAAACCTCGAAGATATAGGTGTAGGTAGAAAAGTCATGAACAAGAATCAAACCACACGGGAAATACTTCCCAGAATCATTAACTGGGACCATATCTTATTAAAGAGTTTCTGCATGTCAAAAGAGATTTCCAGCATAGTGAAAAGAAAACCCACACAATAGGAAAAAATCTTAATGGATTGTCCCCCGGACAAAGGACTTCTGTCTAGAACTTATAAAGAATTAAAAAAAAAATCAGACCCTCGAAATTCAAAGACCCAATCCAAAAATGGGCATCTGAAATGAATACACACTTCTCAGATGAAGAAATATGAATCACAAATAAATACATGAAAAAATGTTCATCATCATTAGTCATGAGAGAAATGCAAATTAAAACCACACTGAGATTCCATCTCACCCCAGAAAGAATCGC
>PVJX010024388.1:0-28145 GCA_004027295.1 Dolichotis patagonum
TGGAGGCTAAAGTATAAGCATATTGCATCTGATTCATTTAATAGAAATCCAAAGGATGAATTGGCAGATTAACATTGAATAAAATAGTAATTATTACTCTCTATGATCCCCAAACAATACCTTGCTGTCATTTGTTCTTGTGAAATAGGAGAAATTACATGATTTCCCCAAGGAGAAAGTGACTTATCAAAACATTTCTCATTAGCCTGGATGATAATCTTCAAAGCCTGATAGTCTAGCGTGAGTTGCTGTTAGAAGATTCATGTTGTGTCCTACCACACCAGCCGCTCCCTTCCAGCAGGAAGGTTAAGCTGCTGCCTATTACCATTTAACATCCCACCTGCCAGTTCTGCCCCAGGGTCTAAGCTGACCTCACCCACGTCCTCCCGGAGCGCATTTTCCACACATCCCAGATGGCTTAGGAGGTGTCCTCTTCCCCACCCTGGAGTGAGGTGCCCCTTCCCTCTCTCAGTGCTGCTGATCCACTGTGCCCACCTGCTCTTTCTGGTGGTCCAGGCCACAGAGCAGCTGGGGTGGCCGCCTCTCACTGCACCTGGATCTGAGCACTGTGTCACCTGTTCATAGTCTTCCAAAGATGCCTATTGCACAGTGATTAAACAATCCATGTGCCTTTGAAGGACCCCCATGACCTGGATCTAGTGCCCTCTCTGTCCCCAACTCCTGACACACCACCCTTCTGTCCCCAAAAGCCCAGCCACTATAGCTTCTGACTGATTGGAAGATGGTGGCACTTTCCACTCTCCCAGCACTAAGCTGTCCCTCACAAATTACCTCCTCAATACCACCCTTCTGCTCACTTCTGCATAAACATTACCTGAGCAGGTGTCCCTGGCCCTAGACCCAATCATCTACTCTCCAGGTATTGTTTTCATGGTTTCATTTATATGACTTACTGCAAGTTACATTTACTATATTAATATTTTTGTGTGGTTAATTCAGGCTTTCCTGTTAAATAAAGTTTCTTTGAAAGCAGGAATCCCTTCCTTCTGATCATTAAGGATGGGCCTTAGGCCACACATAGGACCCAGAATAATCTCTCTAATTACTGCTTGAAGGCATCCGTGGTTCGGTGCGATGCTCATCTGACCTTAATTAGCTCCTTGAAGGTGTTGTCTCCAAGTGCAGCTGCATTAGAGCTCAGAGCTTCCATGTGTGAATTGGGGGCACAGTTCCGCCCACGGTGCACTCTTCCACTTCCATGTGCAGTTTTGTTTTCCATTTTCCATAGACAGGACAGTTGTCTTTGAAGGTCTGCCTATGGCATTAGGGCTGACCCATCTTAGAAAGCATAGGATAAATGAGTACTTTCTCGGTGCTTCTGTAACAGCAGTGAGCTTTGAGGCCTCTCACTTTTAAACTGTGAGAATTCTTTGTCTACCATTCTTTTGGGGGAACATTAATACTAACCTTTCTTCAGCATTGGGGCTACTCAATATAGGTTTCATCACACTGAATGTGTTGAGTTGATGAAATAACATATTTAAGCATTGATTTACTTGAGGACACCTCATGGCATTATTAAGAAATACCTTTTCTGTCTTCAACTACAGTTGTCAGTCTTTAAAATTTTAAATCATGTTTAAATTAGATTCTATAAATTGAGGTCATTTTCTTTTCAATGTGAAATAATATTGATGGCCTTGCACTCAAGACTGAGATGATTAAACACCTTTCCTTTAGAGATTCAGCAGGGGAGATTCTGAGGAATATGACAGAAGACCACAAGGAGCATTACTGGCTCCAGGAAGGTCTACATTGTGTGGGAACCAGTCTGTTTGAAGCAGCTGGTCCCCACCTAGAGGGGCTGCTGGGTCCCACAGGAGGCACGATGTAAACACACAGAGACTGCAGACTGGTGCAACTCTAGACGTGCAGGTGCACAGAAGTGCTGAAAGAGACACAGAGAAGCTTCCAAGCACATTGGAAGAATCTTTCCTGGTGAATCATATCGGTGCTTACATGTCTGTTAGAGAAAGACAGCTCCTTTCCTATCAATAGTAGTGAATACTTTTCTTTTTCCAAATTATGTTGCCAGTGGAATAATAAAGCCGTGAGTTCCAATTATGATATTTTCTTATGTTATTTTGTCCTGAAAGGATGCCTGGTAATTCATGATTCCAGAAACCAGCTTCCCCTAACTGGATGACAAAATATTACTTGTAATCTTTTAACTCAAAGTCTTTTCATGACATGAAATGAATGGTATTTGTTTGTCTAAGTTGGCATTTAAAATACTAAAGCTGCAACTGACTTGTGTGATTAGAAGCTTTTTGTGAACTTTGTCTTTTAATGGAAATTGCTCAGTTATATCAATAATGCATTGTTGCCAACATTGGATAAAACAAGGTAGTCAAGAACTTTACTTTAAAAATAATGAACGATTGATATCATTTGGTGTGCTCTTGGGTAATTAGTCTGTTGTTGTAAAAATCCAGGAGCTGGCCTGAAATGCCCAAGCTGTGGTTTCACGATCTGCAGTCAGCATGCCTCGTGAGACTCCAAATCACTTTCGTATCATTCAGGTTTTGATACAGGGGCAGTACTTGGCCACGATGCTGTTGTAGCAGTCCATGTACTGAGTACAAATTCATGGGGCCACAGAGAGCAAGCAACCTACACTTGCCTTAGAAATGCAAGCCTATCTGATTGCCTTAACCTTAGTCCATATTCCAGTCTCTTATTGGTTCACCATTAAGGTTTTAGTGTGCATGAAAGGCAAGATTTTAACTACTAAAAATAAAACAAAACACCAAGAGACAAAGACATTTTCACCATGAGCTTACAGCCCAGTTAGGGATACTGGGTATATTAACAGAGATCTGCGATACAGGGAAAAGAGGGCAGGTTCTGTCCGAGATCCTGTAACTATAAGGAACTCAGGAAAAGTAGACCGATCCTGCCTGCAGGAAGGACTCAGTGAATGCCACCCTCTCAGTTCTGCCCCTTTCCTCTCCACCCCAGGATTTATCAACTCACTACACCAATACCTCCCCGTGAAGGAACTCCCCTTGCAGGACGTGCATTTTTAGTTCTGCTCTTTCGAGCTTGTGTCCTGTCTGGGCAGCTGGCGCACTGTCGGGACACCTGCCCGGTGTCATTGCCGCATTTGGGAGGGCAGTTCCGTGATGCCCTGAGATACCAAGCAGCCCTATTAGGGCTTTATTCGTTCTCTTCCACTTTCTTCCACCTCAGAACTCAGCAGCAGCTGCAGGGCTTCGCCTTTCCCACCCCGGGAGTAGGCAGCAGCCTTTCCAGGCTGCTCTGCAACCCTGGCCTCTGCTGACGTCTCCAGTCGTTGGCACCTACGAGGCCCTGGGTCTGTGAATAAATCTGCTGCAAACACAAACACTCAGGCCTAGGCCTCTCTTTTGGCCCGGAAAGGCTGTCTTCTCCCTATCTCTTTACTCTGAATGTGCCTGTACCCAGATTCCCTCTTCTTATAACTGGGCTTACTGTGTGCAAGCCCACTCGAGTGGCTTGGTGTTAACTCTTTGCCTCTTTGAAGATCCTGTCTCCACAAGCAGCCATCTTCCATTGGGCTGAGGATTAGGACTACAAGACACAAAATTGAGCCCATCCTGGGCCTGCTCGGTTCCAAAACCAAAAAATGCCCTGGTGAGAGGAGGAATGGGGAGCTGGGAGGAGGAGGCCAGGGCTGACCGGCAAAGACAGGATGGCCCATACTGGGGAGGGGGCAGCAGAGGGGATGCTGGTTCAGGCCAAGTGAGAGGGGACTGCACAAGAAGGGACATGGTTTGATTCAGGAATCCCTCCTTCTGTGGATAATGGATGGCAAAGGATTTGTGTGAGAGCAGGAGACCGGCCAGAGAACAGCTGCTATTTGATGTTTTGCCGGACGTGGTACTGCTTGGATCACGGGCTTGTGCTGTCTACAGTCGGAAGTGATCAAACTCCGGTGATACTACAGAGGACACTGGGGCGATGAACCGGGTGTAGCTGAAAACCAGGACTCATGAAGGACACTCATATGGAACGAGGAAGAGAGTAGGAAGGTGGGAAGGGACCTAGTAAGATGTCCTAAACATTAGGTAAGTGCACTCTGTACTTGGTTTCTGCTGATGCTATGATGCGTCCACACAAGCTTGATGGCGACAAACAACAAAAATACATCGGCTGGTGACTCTGGAGCCAGAAATCCAACCCCCCAGCTCCCGATCCCGATCCCCTCTGAGAGCTCCATCTCCCTGCTTCCTGTTCTCTGTTTTTATTCCGGTTTTTAATTTTATTTAGATTTATATTTTAGAAAAACCATGTGTTATTTAAGCTGGTGCATCTGATTTATTTCACTCAACATTATGGTCTCAAGTGCAACTATTTGCCCACAAATGACTAAAGTTTATTCTTTTTATGGCAGAGTAGTACTGCATCCTCTATAAACACCACATTTTCTTTATTCATTTATGTGTTCATGGACATACAAGCTGCATTTCTCTTTTCTTAAAGAAAAATGAATGCATCTCTTTACACTAACAAAAACTGTATACGTTTATGGTAGAAAACATGTTGTTTTGAAATATGTAAAATGTGGAAAGGCAAAATTGAGATAATTAACACATGCACTAACTCATGTACTTATGTTTTCAGTGATAATACACTTAATGGTTTTTAAGATCATAATGTGTTATTATTTATAGTTATCATGTTGTCCAACAGATCTCTGAAACTCATTGCTCCTGTCTATCTGAACTTCTGCAGCAGTATATATCTCCTCCACTTGCACCACCATGTCCCAGCCACTGCTGCTGCTCTCTTTGTTCCCCTGAGCTCAGCTCTGGGGGAGCTGTTTTCTTGTCTGTTTCTGCAGCACAGTGAGTCTGGGAAGGCCTCTTCTGTCATCTCCCTGACAACCTTGCCTCTTTCTTGTAAGGCCTCCTAAGAGGACGCTGGGCCTCATGGGCAATTCAGGATAATGTCTCCACGTCGAGATACTTCTCATGATCACATCTGCAGACTTCCTTTTGCCAGGCAAGGTTGCCTTTCCGTGGGTTCAGGGAGAAGGATGCAGCGTCTACTTCCATGCACAGAAAAGCCTCGGCACGTTCTGGTGTGCTGAGTACTCACTTAGCATGCAGCCTTACTGGGCCCTTTTTATTACAGTACAAAAGTTTTGTTTTCTTCAACGGAGTTAGTGGGATTTCTGCCAGATCCCAAGAGAGGGGATTTTATATCTTTTGTACTATGGTTATGTAGCCGAGGTATAGCTTCCTATAACCACAGGCATGTACTTTAGATTAATATTTAAGGTTAAAATTTCAATGTCACCCATCAAACTGTGCTGTATTCAGAATTCATTTAAGCTATAAATGTCACCTCTTTGAAAAAACTGCATTTAACAATATAGTCACACCATAGTGTCTAATTGTGTTATTTTTCCTTTGTTATGAGAATTGTCAGTGTAAGCAGCTGAGATGCATTAAATAAAAACTTCATTATAAATATCTGATAGTAACAATACCTGGATGAGGCGAGCATCATTTTGGTCTGTGGACCATCTTCCCACACAGCACCTGGCAACACTGCATTTTACTAAGTCAGGACTTCTCAGCTCAGCTCTTGCAAATCATTGGATTCTTGGATTCTCGGATTTTTCTGCCAACACAGTCACGCTATACCAATGACAATGGTAGCTAAACAATGAATTCTCCCATCATTACTTTTTCTTGCAGCACTGAGAGTAACTTTAATTGCTCTCAGATAAATGTCGAATTAAATACCTTTGAATTGGGTCATTTTGCTTTCTATTTTTCTTAGTTTTATACTCCTTAAAGGAAGACTTCTTTTGTTTTTTGCAGTAGCAAAAAGCCCCTGAAGCAAAGACTTGCAGTTGTGTTGGGACACAAATGTTTGCCAAGGCCTAAGGGTGGTGTGGTGCGGAGAAGACACCGTGCGGGAGCCCCTCCCCTCTCTTACTCTCCCCTCCCCCTCTCTCCTCCCCTCAGATGCATGTGCCCCCATGAGTGGGTGGAAACCTCGGGGTCCTTGCTGCTCCTTCACCTGGGCCCTTTTCTCCGCATTCTGCGAAGCGGGAGCACGCAGCCAAGCAGGTACCACCGGGCTCTTACCACACCCGACTTCCTCTGGCTCAGGCTGGCCTGCACGCCGAGCACTTAGGGACCGAGGGGTCCGCAGCTCCAGCTTCCTTCTGCCCCGCACCACCTCCTGGCATCTGCGGCCTCCACCTCGATTTCTGTGTTGCTCCTGGGGTCTGGGGGTCTAAGAATCCCGGCCCTGGTAATAACCCTGAGAACAAAGGAGTTCTTTGTTTCTGACCTGGGGGTTGTATATTTCTTGCCAGCATCAAAGAATGTGGCAGATTAGCCTGCACTGCCCGATGACCGCGTGGGAAAAAGCATCGCAGATGAGGCGTTCCATCTAGCAGACCTTCCCTTCTAACAGAGGCTCCTGGGCCGGCTTGGAATGCAGCTGGCGCCAGGGGCTGCGATGCATCCACGGGGTAGACATGGCGGGACAACAGTGTCGTGGTTCACTTGCTTCGTTTTATCATTTGTGAATACCCAAAGCCATTGTTTTTTCTCTCTCTCCGGTCTCAAAGCAGAAGGTGATCCCAGGCAGAGCCTGGGTAAACGGAAGGGAAGGATGGAAGGGAAGGATCCTCCACTGTGTCCATCTTGCACCCCAGGCTGTGTTAGGGGAACCTGCCCTCTTTTACACTCACAGGAGCATCTGGTGTCTGAACTGGGATTTGTCATGGGCTGGACATGGCGCTCGTCACAGGGAGGAGGTAAATCATTCCTAAAATGGCAGGAAACGTTGGACCCATCCATTTCTCTGGTGTGTTTATGGGATAATTTATGTTTTGAAAATAATAAAAATGGAAGAGAATTCATAATTTTGATTTGAGAATTTCAGTGGTGTAGTTCATAAATATAATTACACCAATTTTAAAAGCTTCTTCTTTTCCAGTGATGCCCTGTTTAATAAATAATGTTTTGCTCAGTCATCAAAATATATAGGCAGGTCAAACATAGAGTGTATTTAAAGAAAAAACTTATTGTGGTAAAGGATGTATTTCCATTAACCCCTCTTCACTTTGCAACACCTCAAAATGCCTTGGTGAGAACACATTTATCCCACCGTTGGTGCCACTTTCCAACGCAGTTCTAGAAGTCCTGTTTCTAGAGTGCTTTTGTGATTAAAAAAAAAAAAAAAAAGAACGTTCCTGCAGAGTGACATTCTCAGAAAGGGAGCCCCTCATCCACCTTGGTCACGAGCTCAGGCACGGTCTGACTTCTGGCTCTTTTCCCCAAAATCAAAATGACCAAGAAACTAAAACGAGCTGAATTGACTCAGGGCACGGAGGCAGCAGGTGGTGAAGCTAAGGACACTCCTGAAAGAACCTTCCAGCGCTGCTTCAGAAAGTAGCAAGAAGGGGGATGATGCGTGTGTTCGAACTCAGGGAGGGAATTGTGAGGGCATTCGCAGCAGCGTGTCCTTTACTGTCATATGTATTTTTAAAATTTTAAACGTTCACTGCACATTCTAATCACATCTCATTTTCTCAGAGAAAAAATGAACAAACTTACCCTGGTGCTAACTGGAGAATAGATGAGTGGTGGAAATTCAAGGGGCAGCGAGGTGCCGCTGAGCTCTGTGGCCCTGCGTGGGACAGAGTTTTCCTGAGCCTCTTGCCTACAGGAACCCCGGAATCTGGTTGGTAAAATCAGACTCCCGGGGCTGAGCACCCAGGCAGGCAGCAGTCACGTCCAGGCAGGCTCTGGGGAGCAAGGTCCCGACAGCAGCGCTGGGCACTAAAGTGGGGCCTGTGTGCCCGGCCCAAGAGGGACCTTCTGGAAGCAGCCAGGGTCTGGGGTGGAACGAAGGATGGACAGCCTGCCCCAGAGGGAGAGTAGCCACGGCAGAGCTGCGGGTGGGGTGGTAGGCATAGGCAGACATACGGTTCCACAGAGAAAGGAAGAAGATGAGATGAAAGGTTAAACTGGAACCCAGCTGTGACGGTTTGAATACTTTTGTCCTCCTCAAGTTAATAAGTTAAATTAGAAGCTTTAACGTGGCTTGGTAGTAAGTGGGCTCCTTGGGAGCTGACCAGGAATGGGGTGGGTGAGCAGCTCAGGAAAGGGGACCTCAGAGAGCTGGCTCTTTCTCCTTCCCCCAGCGAGACCGCAGCCTGGAAGGACGTCTTCGCTGGAACCCCACCTCACTGCCATCCTCCTCATCTTAGACTCGCAGCCTCCAGAAGGATGACGCTGATGCCTGTTCAAAGCCGCAGTCTACAGTTTGTTGTAGCAGTCCTCAGCGAGCTGCATGCAAGCTGGATGCTGGCTAAGGGGATGTTACTTTTTTGAAGAATTGGAAGGGAAAAGAGAAGCAACAGGAACCAAAAATTGCACAGGGGCTGTGTGTCAGTCATGGGGTTAGACTCACAATTTATGAGCAGGTCTGTCATGGTTTATGTAGGTGGCCCCCAGGCCTCATGCATTTGTATTGTGCTTTTGGGATTGGTTCACTGTCTAGCGCTTGGATTAGGGGTGTGAGTGCTATACCGCCTAGGGATGGAGCCAGCATACAATGTAATGGCAGGGAGAAGACATGTCTCCTGTCTCTTACCAGTTTCCACCTTGCTGTTTGCAGCTGCCATGAACTGCGGCCCCGCCATGCCACCCTGCCTTGGAGCCAACTGAGTATGGACTGAAACCTCCAAAAACTGTAAGAAATAAACCTTTCCTTTCCTTTCACAACCTTGGGCATCAAGTATTTTGTCTCAGCGCCTAGTAAAAAGTAACTAAGACAAGATCCATTGTACCCCTTCACACAGGAAAAGAGACTGAGGTTCATATGTGTGCTCACTGGCGAGACCCACGTTTAAACCTCCATTTACGCTTGAGCTGTCCCTCTGCCGGAAGTTGGCAGATCCACATTGTAAAGCAGGACCTGTCCAGCTGCCACCGAGCCACTCTGAGGAAAAGTGCTTTGTAATGTTAGCATTAATTCAAAATCATCTGACAGTTTCCTTCCTCATGATGAAGCATGCCAAGCTGGAAGCATGATAAATTTAATTATGACTGACTTCGTGTGGCATTGCCAGTCATTTACATATTTGCTGAGTCCCACGGGATACTGCTTTTATTTATTTATTTATTTATTTATTTATTTTTTACCAATGTCAGTGTTAAAACTGGTGATGAACCCAGGTATAGAAAGGGAAATAACTAATCTGTTTTTAACTAAAGTGATTTAGTTGCTAGACAGGAAACTCCAGATTTACTTCCTGGACTCAGTTCACTGGGCAATTCTCTTTAGCTATGTATATTGTCTACTTAATTAGAAACAGTTTGATCTTGTCTTCCATGACCCCTTGCAAACAGTGACCCCAGCATGTTTTGAACAGGAAGGGGTCCCCAAGACCCATACGCTGGTGGTCCACAGTGCTTCTGACCTTGACACTTTTCCATAGTTTTTACCCAGGTTCTCGGTCTCTTGCTTGGCTTTCTGGTCTACCCTCCAGTTCCTCTCAGGGCTGGGTCCTTGAGGATGGGAACTGCTGGGACCTGAGACTTCTGGACACCTCATTCGCACTTGGTTATAGGGAAGGCTGCTCCCGGAACTTCCCTGGGAGAATGAGAAGGAATTTCATCTTGGGCCAGAGAAGCCTGACTTTATATCTGGATCATTACAGCACAAGCTATGTCATTTTCACTCTGAAACTAATCACACACAACAAAGATGGATGGAACTTGATTTACTTAAATGACTTGAGGTCAAAAATGAAATTAGGGATGAGACTGAGTTAACACCGAAACAGTGTTAGGAAGCATACTGGTGTCCAGAGGGTACTAGCTGAGTGGTCCCCTGCCTCCCACCGCGGGTCAGTTAGTCACCGACCAAATCCCATTGGATTCAGCTTTGCTGAAACGATCTCTCTTGAAAAGTAGCACCCTGGAGTATTTCAGCATGGTTCTGGTCTTCGTCCTCTGCTGGAGGCCTGAGGGGGCCCCAATCTTCACTATGAGAAAGCGGAAGAGCTCTTGGAAGTAAAACTTACGATGCATGGAACCCACGAGTGACCGTGTCCTTCAGGACCTCTTATCTTCCAGGTGTGTTCACTCGGGTGTCCAGCAACCTCCCAGTTAAGCCCAAGTGGTCCTTCTGGCCCAGCACCGGCCCCCACAATGGCGTCTGGGAGGAGCTGACTCCCCGAAGTTTTGGTTCTCTGCATCCGAATCTTTGCTTTTCACTTTCCCTGCGGCCTCGCCTGTCTGACCTTCCACCTTGCTCTGCATCTCACTCCTTGTTAGAATGGAGGGGCCATTTCCCGGCTCTGCGTTTACATGCCAGACTAGGCTTCAGTTAGTTTTATTTTGGTCTTTGTTTCTCTAGTTGTTATTTCTGTTCTCGTATTTCTGGTTTTCTTCTTTCCAGGTACTTGGCATTCATTTTTCTGTTTGTTTTGAAGATATTAAGGCAAAAACTTAGGTCATTGTTTTGACTTTTTTATCTCTCCATCACACTAACAGATAAATGTGTGCTTTTATTCTAGGTTCTGCTTTAGTCACATTCCAGACAGTTGAGACATGTTATTCTTATTTACCACTTATTGAACTATTTACAGTATTTCTTGAAATTTTTTCTTTGACTCATGTGTAGTTTCCCATTTTGGGGAGGACTTTGAGATATTTTTGATGGTTGCAATTTAATACTGTTGTCTTCAGGAAATGTTGTTGTATAATGTAATTTTATGTATTTATACTTCTATTAGCACATATGTGCTGTTGGGAGTTGTTATGTTTATCATGGGGTGTTGGTACCGGTGCATAACGCATTTTTCTTCCTTTCCCTCACTCCCTGCTCCTTCTGACTCTTGCCCCCTTGCCCCTTGCAAGAGCTCCTTTGCATCATTTTCCCCCTTCAATTTTTTCCATCTCTTACTCTCTCTTCCTGCCCCCTCTCTCCCTTTCATGCTCCCTTGTCCATTAGAAAAAGATTTGCAAGAGCATCTCCCTACCTATCATTTGTTATGTTCTCTCCGGTTTGCTCTTTTTCTCTCTATATAAATATATGTATATTTTTTCTTATATAAGAGAAACTATGTGATATTTATGCTTCTGTGTTGTTGACTTACTTTACTTCATATTATGATCTCAAGTGGCATCTATTTACCCACGAATCCTTCAACTTGATCTTTCTTTACACTAGAGCAGTACTCCATTATGTATTTTAATCTTTTAAACTGATTAAAAGATATGTTATTTCCAGCAACCCCACTCCTGGGTTTACATTGAAAGCAGTGAAGTCTGCATGTTGAAGGGACCCTGCACTCCCATGTTTATTGCTGCTCTATTCATGAGAGCCTGGATATGTGATCAGTCAATGAAAGGAGCAAGAAAATGTGGTATGCATATTCTGTGGAGTACTATTCACCCACAAAAATAAGAGGACACTATCATTTGGGACAAAGTAGATTGAACTTTGTGTTAAGTGAAATAAGAAATATTGCTACTATATGATCTCACTCTTATATGGAATTTGCATTTAATCTTGTGGAAGTTGAATGGAGAATGTGGCTTCCAGGGGCCCAGGGCCGTGGAGCCACGATCAGTAGCTATTAAGCATAAGAAATTCTGATGTGTTATTGTTCGGTGCAGTGATTTTAGATGACAGTAATGTACTTTATGTTTCAAAGAGCTAGAAGGAGTTTGGATGTTTTCACCATGAGGCGAGGCCTCATTTAACCTGACCTTTTTCTTTTTTTTGGCACTGGGAGTCGAACTCATGACCTCATGCTTGCCAGGCAGGCATTGCGGCCCTGAGCTACCACCGCCGCTATTTCATATTTCACCTGACTTAAACATTACACGACGCATGCATGTCTGGGAACGTAAAGCGGCACTCCACTAATGTGTACATTTTTTATTTTCATGTACTATGAGTAAGAAAATGTAACTAATAAAAGCTGTACTATGTTTATTTGTGCACCTTAAACAATGTGCACTTTGAAGATGAAGTGTTTTATAAACGTCCATGAGGTCAAGTTGACTGATGGTCTTACTGGATTTTTCAAGAGTGCTGTATCCTTTCTTTTTCTTTTTTGTCTAATGTGCCCTGACCTGAGATACGTGTGTGAAAATCCTCGATGGTGACTGCAACACTGTTTCCTTGTTAGTCTTAATTCTTCCTTCCTGTATTGGAAGCTCCCTAACAGTTCTATACCTAGTAGATTGAAAGTTCAATCTCCCTAGGCAGAGGGATTGCTGTTAATTCTTCTTGATTTATTCACGTTATCACTACTTCATGTCTTTATTTCTTGTCTTGAGGCCGTTTCATTCATTCGTATGAATCTTTTGCAGCACGTTATGGTTAGCATTTACAGTGGGAGGACTTTTGATAGTTTTGCTGTGTTTTTCAGTTTAAAGCATGTGCCTCGTACTCCACATATATTTTTATATGCTACATTTTAAGCAAAAATTTTGAATTACTGTCTGTGGTTTGAACTGGACCTTTTAGATAGCTTCTGCAATGTAATCTCTACTGTTTTAGAATCTAATTTTCCTTCCTAACATTTACTTACTGTTTACCTCGTCTATTTATTGTTTCTTTATTGCTTTTTTCCTACCTTGATGGGAATGAAGTGATTAACTGTGTGCACTCAATTTTATCTCCTTTCTTAGCTGTAAATGTCCTTGTTTCTTTCTACAGCTACTTTAGAGTTTTAGTATACAATTTTGACTTGTAATGGTTAAGCTTTAAATTGTATTATAATTCTTTGGTGCAGTGTAATAACCTCGTAAAAGTAAACTTCCATTTTCTCCTTTGCATTTTACTTGCTATTTTATCTTTCTATATATATTTTAAACTTGAAAGTACATTATCATTATTTTTGCTCTGAGCCATTTATTTTTCAATTGTGATACTTGAAATCCTTAAACTCTTCTTGGTCATTCATGAGTTTGAAACTATTTTCAGAATAATTCTAAAAATCTATCTTTTTAGTCTCATTCTATCATAAACACATTTGCATTTTCACAAGTGACAAAATATGTTATTGTTATAGAATGGTTATAAAAAAACTTGAGAATCTGTTTTAAGTCAGACAGTAACAAAATTTACAAAAATATAACACTATGACACTTTATAGAAAGACTTTTTTAATTTCGAAAGATAGGTTTTTAAACATATATCATGTTTTACTCACATAGCTGGGATCATTCTTATTTTAATATGTATGGAATAGGTGATACATACGACTTTTCAGTTTTAGTTTCTAATGGGTTAAACTGTGGTTTGTGTAGACGAAAGCTCTTTGGGGTTTCTGAAAGGATAAATATGACATAAATTTTTAAAATGCTTATTACTTAGGTCATGACTGCTGCCTCGCTTAGGTCATGACTGCTGCCTCGCTTTCAGCTTCCTTCACATCGAAGCTCCGTTCTATGAAATACCATTTTCCTTAAAGTTGAAGAAACATCATTAACTATTTTTGTGAAGTTTGCTATCAATATACTGCTTTCCCTTTTATTTCTCTGAAAATGTCTTTATATCATCTTCATGTTAAGACAGGAGTCCAGGGTTAGTCATCCTTTTTGTTGAGCCTGGACACCCTTTTCTCCACTGGCCTCATTGGTCAAAGCTGCTATCCCCAGCTCCAAGGGTGGGTGAGTGTCAGTCAGTTGTGTATTAAGAAAATCAAGCAGGTGGAACACCTGCTGAAAAGTGACATTGCATCCACCTTTAATTCAACGTGGCAAATACGGCCTTTTCACTGATTCATGCTCCAACAGCAAAAATTAATATTTCAACTCAAGTTCTCTAGTTAAATTTACACTGTGGCCTTCATTTCAAATCTGTTAAGATCTCTTTTCTTGGACACCTACAGATGTCAACATCTGATAGCTGGAATATTGTGTTAAATTTAAAATCTTAACTTATGTAAATGGTATTCTAGGTTTTTTGAGAAAAAGATACAAGGAAGTAGTTGGCTGACCTTTTATATGTTTTTCTTGGTATTTATGCTAGTAACAGCAACATCAATAAATCTTCCTAGAAAATTGCCATTTTTTATGGGCTGCCTTAAAGAGATGATATATTACCTTGTTTGAACATGGATGCTTTCTTAGAAATGTTACAGGGGCCTCATTTTTTACTTTAATCCTAATGATTTAGACCTATTTTTAACAAGAAACTCAACTGCTAGAGGTCAACAGAAGATAAAGCACAAATCTAAGTCTTAGAAGAACAGTAAGATCTATCCAAAATCAACCAATATCTACCAAATGCACGTTTAGTAAACATATCCCTTGAGAAAAGCAGATGCTCTCAGAAGCCTGCTCTGTGCTGGAGCCAGAGATGGTCTCCTGTAGGAAGAGGAGGGAGGAAAATGACTCAGAACACAAGAAATGTTCTCACAGAGCACAGACTGGTTCCTGCTGTGTATTCTGGGATTCTCCATCAACAGCCCACCCCTGGATGTGGGTCTTCTTAGCAAGACTTAGCTGAGCCAGGACTTCACTCCATGTGCCATTTGCTTTCTGCTAAGATGATATCTGAGTCTTGCAGGATTCCTCAGGCCCTGCCTCCATCCATTCATGCTAGAAGCCACAAATACCTCAGGATGGGTAACTTATAAGTAATGGAAATCTATTTCCCTCAGTCCCGGGGTCAGGCAGGTCACAGATCAAGGTGCTCGCGGGTTTGAATCTGGTGAGCCTGTGCTCCCCCTGGGTGCTGCATTGAGGCTTCCTCCCTTTGAAGGGAGGGAAATCATGAAGGCTCCCTGAAACTCTTCTGTAAGTCACTTGTCTCCTTCCCTCTTCCTACAGGCCTCGCCTCTTACTACCAGCAGCAGGTGAAGCCTGGGAGACACCTGACCACAGCACTACACAAGGACTCAGCGTCCTTCCAGATCCCTGCTTTCTCTCCCATGATCTTCTGGCCCCATGCAGCCCTACTCAGCCTTCGTCCCAGTGACCGACTACACACTGCGTGAAGCCATGTCCCGGGCTGTAGGTGCTTTTATTTTGTGCAGTGGGAGAGAGCATTGCTGATATTTCAACTCAACACTAGCTTGCTTGGTTGTTTACTTCCCTGTGCCCCTCCCAAGCCCAGGAGAGGGTTCCTGCCAGGCACCCCTCGTGTGTGCTGTGGACTCAAGTAGAACATGAGGTTATGGGCCATCTGAGAAGCAGGAAGTAGGAGAGCACACACCTCCGCGATCTCACCGCACTTACCCTCCACCCTCTGACCAACCTGCCAGGATGCAGAGCCTGCATGGTTCTGCTGCTGGCCCTGTTCCTGGGCCCAGGAGCAGGGACACTTGGGCGGCTCCTACGGATGGGGCCTCGCTGACCTGAGAAGCCTTGTCTGCCTGAGTTCTGTTGAGAGAACTCTTGTGTGTGAAGCCTCTCCTCCACTGAACTATCAAAGGGTAGAATTAGCATGGAACAAATTGTTAATTTTCTCAGTAGAATGCTGGGAGGAAAGGCCTTGGACACAGGTGGTCTGAGGGCACTGCAAGAACTAACGTGCTACCAAGGGGGCTGATGTGGACAGAAAAGTGAGCTAACAGACTCAGGAGTGCCTGGGGGGCTGGGCAAAATGCATGGCCCAGCCTTCACCAGAGTAGGGCGTGGAAATTCCTTTCAGATTGTCACTAAGATATCAATGATTGAATGGCAATTCAGTATGCATGTATCAGCCTCCCACTAAGAATGGACATTCCCCATCAGCTGTCTGCAAGAACTTTAGCTTCAAGTACTTTATTTTTGAAGGTCTTATCAGCATGCTCTCACTTTGTTCACATAACTTTCTGATCTTGCCCGCAGTGGAAACCTCACACTGGCAACTATTAATTTTGACATTCCCAAACGCATTCTCAATACATATTTTAAAGGATTTTAACATCTCTTCTACTGGCCAGTTCTCTAATGTAAATATATGTTGCTAACACTAAGAAAAACCAAAGATGCAGCTCCAATCAGACAAGTTACAGGTCCTGACTTGGCTCTGCAGGTAGAGAATTTGAGTGTTCCAAAGACACCAGAGAAGAGGGGAGGCTGGGCTGCTGCTGTCACTGCCATTGTTGTGAAGTTCAGCTTATGTCACGGCTTTACTTGATATTGCATGAACCAGAGGGCACCGTGGGAGAAACCGTGCTGGAAGTGACAGGATTCTGTGTAGCTCTTTGTTTCGAAGACTCCTCCAGAGAAGACATTTGTGCCTTCAATGCCAATTAGTCCAGGGTGACAATAGCTAGAAGACACCCTCAGGAGATACTTTGATTCTCCATTTACAAAGATTGGAAGTGACTGCCAACTTCTAATGTTCAGTAGCTTAGGTTTTCTGTGATTCAGCAACTGTTCGGAAATAATTCTGTTGTTTCTTTTTTTGTGTGTTTTAGTTTACCTCTGTCTTTTTGATGGAAGCTGGATATTGACTCCTGGGCTGAAAGGGAATTTGGTGTGTTATCTTGTCATATATAAGCATCTTCACTAGTGATGAGTATTCATCAGAAAGTGGCTATGTTAAGCAACCTATCTAATTTAGCTTTTCATGGGATTTTTTTTGCATATTATTTTAGTTGAATGCCATCTACCTTGCTTATGTTGGTAGACATTACAAATAACGAGCATCAAATACAAAAGCTGCACCTAAAATGAAATATAATAGGAAGGAAGAAAACTGATTCTACTATATTTTTTGAAACTCCCCTACCTTGAATTTTTCCCTTGAAGTTTCATGGACTGACCACTGCAAGGCAAAATTAGTTCTTACTGTGGGTAAGGCCATACAGTATTTCAAAAAAGAGGAAAAAGAAAAAGAAAAAGAAAGTTGCTAGTTCTTAGCCTTAGAATTCAGACAACTTGGGAACATGTGGAAATTTATAAATCACTGTGAAAAACAGACTCATAAATGTATTAAAGATGTCATACATTAAAAAACTTGTTTATAAATAAAGAACATTTATGCTATCATGGTCATCCTTAACACCACCACCATTATCATCTTCCCATGCTACCTAAATCACTCCAAGTTAGGCACAATCTATTGGAAGTTTTCAGAAGTTGGATTACTGAGTATCAGTCAGGATAAGTGAAGTTCTGCCGTAGTAACAAAATGATTCTAAAAATCTCAGTGGC
The DNA here is from genome assembly GCA_004027295.1 of Dolichotis patagonum. Taxonomy (NCBI): domain Eukaryota; kingdom Metazoa; phylum Chordata; class Mammalia; order Rodentia; family Caviidae; genus Dolichotis; species Dolichotis patagonum. The sequence continues at coordinate 17,151 of PVJX010024388.1, forward strand.
TAAAGCTAACAAAGATTTATTTCTTGTTCCTTCTACTATTCTAAGAGTGGATAGGCAGGAATGCTGTGTCCTTTACAGTTACCCAACCTGCAGACTGATGACAACCTTAGACCAGCACGTGGTTTTGCAGTTACCACCATAGACAAAAGGGATTACGGAAAGCCCTGCACTTGCTCTGACAGGCGGCAACGGCAGTGTAACCTCCCACTTTCCTCTACAGATTTACAGCCAAAGCAAATGATGTGCCACAGCCGCTTTCTGGAGGGAACACCCAGCCCAGCTTTGTGCAGGGAAGAGGGTGGAGAAGATGCTTGGCTGTTACCACCTTTACTGACTATCACACAGATAGCAGGGTGGTAGAGAATGCAGGTGAGTAGAGAACGCAGAATGAACTACACAGTAACCACACCTTACATGAGTTTACAAACTGAAAGCCTGTGTGTAGTCAAATGCTTAGGCCATCTGAGTTTACCCATGGTGGTTCCAGGGCTCTTACTGAAACCATTAGCTCTTCAGGGCTCTGAAATGAAATTTCATGTATTTATCAACATATTATACAATTATTAACATGTTATCGGTTAAGTGTTATGTTTTACTTTAGTTTTTCTACTTTTTCTCTGTGCTTCCTTTTTTCTATTTTCTTCCTTATTTCTTCTTCTGTATTAACTAAACACCTTAAGTTCCTCATGCTTTATTTTATTGTGGTCCCTCTTTCTTTCTGATATTCCAAGAGTGTTTCTTTTGTAATTTTTCTTTTTAGAGATTTCTTTCAACCATTAGTTTAGAACAAGTCTGATGGTGAGAAATTTATTCACCTAGAAACACCTTGATTTCTTGTTCATAGTCAAAGTAATTTTGGACACTAGAATTTTATGCTGACATGTTTTCTGTTTTGTTTTATTTTTACAGACCTCCAAAAATATGCTGCGTTCTTCTGACATCCATGGATTTTGATTTTAAAAAGTTTGATTTCATTTGAAATAATCTCCCCTTTGGGAAATGAGCTTTTTCCTGTCTATCTGCTTTTGAGATTTTTTAAAAACTAGTTTTTAGAAGTTTGATTATAATATATCTTGATGGACTTTCTGAAGTTCATTGAGCCATTCAGTTTGAGGTTTAGTTCGCTTGTTGAAATTGTGTATATCCTTTTCCAAAACTGGAAACGTTCATCCTTTCTTTCTTTAAATACTTGTTTGAGTCCCACGCCTCCTGTCTCCCAGAGCTCCACTACTTAATTCTGGAGTCCTTCTCATGGTGCAGTGTGTTCCCTAGGCCTCAGCCAAGCTCTTTTTATCAGTCTGTTTTCTCTCTGAAATGCAGACGGGGTCTTTTCCATCGTCCCATACTCAGGCTTCTTGTTTGCCTCTGTTCCTTCCCTGCTGCTTTCAAATCATCCATTATTTATTTTAAAAATCCAACCCAAAAGTCTTGTAATTGCAAATTTTAGTTCCAAAACTTCCTTTGGTTATTCATAGCTTCTGAGTCTTCCCTGAAATTTCCTGATTGTGGGTCTCAGGCATGTTTGCTATTTTCTGCTGGAGCGTTTCTACGCGGGCTGGTTCACAGTGCTCATCCGGTAAGAGTTCAGCTAAGGCTCTGCTGGCTGGGAGCAGGGGAGGTGCTTCATCAGGGGCCTGCGTGGTCTCCACTGACACCGTGGGGGTGGATGCATGGCCTCATTGTTGATCGCAGGTGAATCTTCTGACTCTCTGCTCAGCCCTACTAAGGCCACTTCAAGAGGTGGAGCATCTTGCTAATGCCAGGGGGGATGGAAGGTCCGGTTCCTCCATGATCTATGCTTCTACTATGGTGAGCGCTTCTTAATTTCCAGTAGGATCTCTGCACACCCCACTTCACCTACTCTGATGTCCCACACCATGGGTGAGGCATTCATTATAACCTGGCAAGGGGAAAAATCTAGGTCTTTGCTGGAGGGATTGGTGCAGTGGCACAAGCTTTTCCTGTGATTTCTGCAATCATTATTATCTAAAAGTTCTTGATCTTACTAGGTTGCCAGTTTTCCGGTTGTTTGGCCAGATGGAGCAGGTTTTGTTTGGAGACTTTTTGTCTGTGGCATTTTGTTTCTGGGCTGCTGGCTCCTCTACTGCCCAATCTAGGATATGAGAGGTAAAAACAAAACCCAAGGACTCATCTATGTTCTTCTCACGGTGAATTGTCTTCTTTTATGCCAGGAAATCATAACTGAAGCTGAACTTGGATACCACCTGAAGAGCTTAAAAAAATTCTAATGTCCAAAACTGATCACAAAGCCAGGAAATCTAAATCTTGGTATGGGGGGTTGGTTGGAATCTAGGCCTGTAAACACTTCATCCCAATATAGATTTTCTGTAAAAATGTAAGAGCACGTGTTCTCTGAGGTATCTATGTGGCTACCAAAGTACAGAAACAAAGACTACTCTTAATTCTCACTGATGTACGGGAGGTGAGAAGTGTCAGATCTCCATGGTAACAGAGCCCCAAGCTTGTGAATTCCAGGGTAGCATCATATTAATGCTTCATGACCCTGTGCGTTTCTGCCTTCAGTAAATGCTAGTTATCTCTCTCAGTAGACAAAGAAGAAAGCTTTGCTTATGAAAAAACTGTTTTCCTAGAATGTTATTTAGATTCTTGCAAACAAAGGACAAAAAGTATTCCAACAGATGAGGCTGCTCTCAGAATGTCCCTTTGTAAGTCTCCAGCTTCTAATGGCCACATTCAGAGCAGATGCTCACGAAACAGGAGAAGTGCAAGATTTTCTAATCTACTCAAATGCTAGGATTTTATCTTTTCTACTTTTTAAAAGGTCAAAGAAAAGAAAAAAAGAGAGCAAAGGAGAAAAGAGAACAGAGCTATTGTCCAGGCATGATGAGCAAGCAAAACTTGCTGACCAATTTTTCTCTGCCTATGGTATCATCTGAGACAAGCGTGTCGGGTGTCGGGCCGTACAAAGTGCAAATCCTCTCATCTGTTTTCACATTGAGAAATGTAAGAGAGGCAGCTCCTTTGGCTGCCAAGAAGGCAGAAATACCCAGGCACCCAGTGTCACTGGTTGGGGAACTTGCTGCTGGTATGAAAGATTAGCATGGGGTCCAGCAGCTCTGCCTGGGTGGGACCAGCGGCTGACAGCTGGGAGCAGAGGCTGTGGTGACCGCAGGTCCCGGCTAATGTCTGTGCAGGACGAGTTTCTCAGCTAGGTATGTGGCTGCTGCACTTGACAGTGGTCTGGGGAGACTTCAGATGCTACAGACCCAATGCCAACATCCAGATCTACAGTGAGTTCTCAATTCCAGACAGCCTCATTCTCATCTGAGCTCTGCTCTATGGTTAGTCTTCCAGATCATTCTATTCCAAACCCCTTCCTGCAGCTCTTAGACACATGGCAGATGTACCAAGGAGTTGACAATACACCTCCATGATCATAGACCTGAGCTTTCTCCCCACCTGCCTGCTATAGGGAGAGTGACTGTCCGCGCTGGGCTCTGCAGCTGGACATGCAGCAGGAGGACCCCTCAGGGGATGCTGTGGGCCCCTGAGCTGACATGTGCTTTGGATAACTTAGATGTGTACCACTGGGAGAGGGGATGGTTTATACAGCAAACCCAACTCTGTGACTTGTGGCCTTTCCATCAAAGGCTGGAGGATTACTGACAGCTGTGACACAGCAGCAGGAGAATCTAGTAGGAATTCAGATTTCTCTCCAAAGACCATTCTTTCAGGAGCTTGGCTTTGCAGAGGCATTTCTGTGGGCCCTAGGTGTTGTTCTGAGTTATAACATCATGACAGACCTCACAGTTTCAGGAGCACTGGCCCACAGGAGGACGTTCTGTCATGGGGAATAAAGAAATAAGACTGGAGGCAGGTGAACCTCAGCCTGGCTCTCTAAGAGGAGCAGAGCCTATGCAGCAGTGTCCATAGGAGGAGACATCACCTGGGACTAGCAGGGGTTTGTGGGCCTGAGAAGTAACAGCAGAGAGGAGACTGTGATGCAGAGGGCCAGAGAATAAACTCCATCCTTTTCCCATGTGTCACCGGAAGGCAGTGGTTCCTGGGGAGAGGAAAGGAGGGCAGTTAGATCACATACCAGTTGCATGGTGTGGTCTCCCTGGTTAGGCTGCTGTGGCATATATAACCTTCGAATAGATCTATTTAGTTTCTACTTTCACTTGATTCTGTGTCTCTTTAGGTCCAATCTTGGTGTTGATTATGGGTGACCCAGAGGCCACAGCTCACTTTGGGTATGAAACATGACTGATTCCTTAATGCCACTGTAGTTTGGGCTTTGTTGTGTACATTTAAAGACCAATGGGAGTGTGAACTCATTGTCCTCTAACCTTAGAGCCCATATAGCAACGCTGGTCCTGCTTCCTCAAGCAAGGTCATCTCCCCTTGGCAATCCCTCAGTCCCTCTCATCTGGCCATACGATCAAGCTAAATTGTTAACTCTATGTTTAGGATCCTCAAATGATGGGTTCCTGAGCTTCCTTTTTCTTCCCCTTCATCCTTTTACATTCCTCATGAGCATTCAAGAGTGAATGACCTGAACAGCGCTGCTCCCGTCTTCCCTGAGCTGTGCCTGCCAGGCTCTGTCCATGAGCACGGAGAAGCTGCCTCACAGGGCCTGGCCAGCCCTGTACCCTTCCACAGTCCCCTCTCCTCACGTCTTGGATTTTGAGGTTGCTCCTCCTTCATGCCTGGCTCAGTGCCTTCTGGTCTGCTTAGCACCTCTGCAATCCACCCTGCTGTTATCAAGGGGGCTACAGTCCCAGCCAGGCCTCTGATAAAGTGTGGCTGTCCTTTAGGGAGGGATGCATTCCCTGCTGGCCTCATGCAAGTGAAAGTCATTAGTGTGGCAAAGACTTGAGGGAACCAGGCTATTTCATCTGTCTCATACTGGCAGCATGGAGTGAGTAAACAAGGGCAGAGAGTGATCACACACTCCAATGCCACCTGTTGGAGAACAGAAGTTCCAGGAAACAATTTAGGTGCCTACTTTGTAATGTGATACTGATATTCTTCTGTATAAGTGATAATGGCTTAAACATTCAAAGGAAATATTGATTCGGTTGATATTGTGATCTAAATATTATAATCCCTGTCCTCCTTACAGTCTGGAGAGTTTATATTTGTAATCCCATTGAAATATTAATGGAATCCCAGTGAGTTAATTCCCCTCTACCACCTGCAGTGCAATCTACAGTGAGAATAAGGGCATTAAGACATATTCATAGTTAAGGGCAGCCAGTCTGAAGTTCAATCTAGGTGAGGATTCTCAGAATAAAGGCCACGCCTCAGGGTATCACCCAGAATTTATTAATTCATGAAGAAAGGAGTGGCTTGAGGATGAGTGATGGTGAGAATGGTGGGAATTACATGAGTCTGTGAGCTGGGCTAGCTAGGAGGCCAGAAAGCATTGTTGCAATATGCAGAGAGAAGGGAATGCAGAAAGACCAATCTGCACAACTCAATTGAAGTAGCATTTAAATGTTTAGGGGGCTGTTGCTTCAGTTTCTGATATTTAAACTTTTGTGCCCTGGGAAGCCATAGCCCTTCATCTAGAGGCTCAAACCCAGTTGACATTCCTGGAGCTATGTGGCTCTGCCATCCCACTGTGCTCAACTGTTTATAGAGGCATAAGGTAAAGAAACAGACAACTGTTGACTGGCTTTAAAGACTACACATCAGTACCTCACCTAACCCTATTTACATTGCTTGGAGCTAATTGAAGGGAGAAGGAAGTAGCTTAGCCAGCTCTGTACATATCATTACATGGAAATAGAACCTGGTTTAAGTAATGTGGAAATAATTGTTCTGAATTCAAGGAGATCTGTTAAATGGTCTTCTACAAATTGACTACCAGATATTGTAAAAAATCTTTATATCACCAAATGATAACAGAAAAATCAAGACAATTATCTGACATACCATATAAATACTTTCAAATTTAAAGACAAATATACTGGCCATACAATTGCAGGTTCAAGCCGAGCCTGAGGAATTTAGCATACAATATAAGGGAGAAAAAGAGGCTTGCTCCCCAACAGCCAACCTAATCTTGTAGAAGAAATTTCAAGGGAGTCAAATATTGAGGTTGTGGCATGGTTGATGCTGGGGCTTTTACCCAGATCTATGTTGAGAATTAAGAGCAAAGAGCTCAGCAGGATGATTTAAAATGCTGTGCATTGGGCCAGAAAGAAAGTTCCAGTAAAGCTATGGACTGCAAAGATGGAGCAGAGATCTCTTGCTGAGAAGTAAGAGGAGAGTAAAAAAAAGTGTTTCAAGAGCATCCCAAGAAGCAGCAAATCTTTACCCTTTGCAGCTTCCAAATTGCAAAAGTGAAATTTAGGAATTTGCTCTGAGAAGAAAGCCATATACTACCATGTTCCAGAATGGTGGCAGCTTCACTGTGCTCCAGAATGGCAACAGCATAGAGAATTTGCTCCTCAGAATTGTTTATAGAGTGCTCAGTGATCCAGGCACTTGACTCCTACAACAAAGACAGAGAAAACCTGGCTGCTGCTCCAGCTGGCAGCACACCGTGGCAGCATCCATGTGGTGCTGGCTTTAGATGCACAAAGAATGCAAGAGTTGTGGGGTTAAGAAGGCTTCTACCCTGATGTAAGAAGGCATGGAAGCCAGGCAGGGTGGCCCAGACAGTGCAGTGTATGAAGCTGTGAGGGTAAAGCTGAAGGTGCACTGGAGACTGGAAATGTCTCCAGAGGTTTAGAGAAGCCAGGAATACGCTTCATCTAAAGAAAATTGCAGGAAGGAAAGAAAGTAGGCCTCAGATGCTGCACTTGGAACTACAGGACATAATGTCTGCTCTCTTGGGTTTTAGACTTGCTTTATTTCCATCCCTTGTCTCCCCTTTTGTAACTTTCGTAATGGAAATGTTTATCTTGTGCTACTTAATGTTGGAAGTGTTTAACTCTTCATTTGTACAGAAGCTTAATGCTAAGAGTTTACCTTACATCATGCAGGAGACTTGGGACTTTGACTTTTCAGCAATGCTGAAACTGATAGGACTTCAGCAACTCCTAGAGATGGACTAAATGGCTTTTGCATAAAGGGATGTGCATGAGTCTTTTGGTGGGCCAGGGGAAGAATATTATGGTTGGTGTCTAGATGTCCCCCCAAAGTCTCATGTACTGATGGGGACAGGGTGGGTTTTTTGGAAGCAGTTGAATCTAGAGTTTGTGTCAGCTTGAGAAGTTTGGAAACTAAGTGATTCAGAAAGTCTACTTCCTAGGGTGTAGAGGACCTGCCCTAGGGCAGATGTGTGCACCCTAACATGCAGAGAACTCACCATGGTGGGGATACCTGCATACAGTGTAAGGGAGGAAAACAGGCTTGTTTTCCACTTCACCTTTTTTTTCCTCTTGTTGCTTTTGCTGCCTTCCTCCACCATGAACTGTTACCTTTCTGCAATGTTTCCCTGCTTTGGAACCAGTTGATTATGGACTGAAACATCTATAAAAACTGTGAACTAATTATTTAGCTTTTATTTAGGTTTATACCTTTCCTCTCTTAATTTTGGGCATTAGCTATTTTGTCTCAGCTATGAGAGAAAAATAATTAACACAACTTCTATATCTCTCATCAAATCCCTTTGCTTGTCAATATTCTTTCTAGAAAAGTTCTTTCTCTCTAGAAAAGTTATCCAAGTGCTCAGAGATGTCTAAGAAATTATTTATTATTTATTCCACAGAGAATTATTTGCCCATAATAAATGCTTGGCTGAATGAGTTACAGACTGGACTATTTCCATAGTGTGTGGTAAATCAATCAGTCAGTCAAAGTGTATTAACTGTGTACTAGCCTCTGCCCTATGCCTGTAGATTCAGGAGCTATGGGGTGATGTTTGTGAATAAGGGAAAAACCGGCAGTCTCAGATGCACCTGATGTGTTGGTAGGAGAGAAGCGTTAGCTGTAGGATAAGCTCCAGCACTGGGGGTGCACCCTGGTGAGCCAACACTAAGTTTCCTGTGGAAGGACTGGTAACTCAGTACTCATGGAATGGTGTGTTTCTCACACGTGGGAGTCTAAGATTTCTGTCAGATATGGGAGCAGGTTAGCATGGTTCAGACCCAAGCGGGGTACTGTCAGAACTCCCAGGTGGGAAAGCTGCCCTCCTTTGATTCACAGAATGACAGGATTTCATCAGAGTAGCTGTTATGCTTGCCTCGCATGTAAGCAGGAAGAAAGTAAGGTGTCATACTGCAGTCATTACTGTAGATGTTCATATAATGATGGTTGATTGACCCTTTTACCTCCACCTACAAATACAAATGTGTTCAAGAGGAATTTTAATGATGTTTTGCAAGAGGTCTCATTAAGCTGATAAATTCTAGATCACAATGACTCAAAACATCAGAGTGGGGGTACTGTGCGAGAAGGTGAGTGCTGCTGAGCTGTAGGTTCCCTGAGCTCTGGAATCAGAATCTGCACATCCTCAGCTGACTCCCAGGCCACACAGGGGTGAGAAGCTGTTTGATGGGCAACTTCTCTTAAGTGACAGTTGCATTTGGGGTTTGGCAATTGAACAGGAAAGCAAACAGGTTTTGCAACTCCTTAGTTTAAAGGAGTAGAAACAAACAGATCTCTTAATTCTTAGAGCACACTAAGCTCCTCTGGGGAGGCATTTACTGATGTCACCTCTCAGGCTTCCCTGGAAATGGCCCTTCAGTGCCTCCAAGATAGGCTCCATCCTCCATCTGGAGTGTGTTAACAACTGTCCAGGTGACTCGGACATGAAGCCAGTGTTAAGAACCTCAGACCTCATTGCAGCTCACTCTCCTCCTGAGATGCTGTCTGCATCACTGGGAATACAAGTTCTTGTCCTAACACCTCATTTTTCTCCTGTAATGAATTGGGCCCCATGAAGTATGCGGGTTCTGGAAGGAAACTTTTAAATCTCATTGTGGTTATACTGCTCATGCTTTAAACACCTATGGAATTTGCTGTCATAAATTCATTTTATAGTTTCATCCTATAGTTATTCCTTAACACACTTCTGAAACCTGACTTCTCAATTTAGGAATTGTTGTCTTGAAGATAGGTATCATTTGAATTTTTCATGGTGTATAATGCTTGTAATCCTCTTCCTCCTGTTTCAAGACCCCCCCCCCACTCTCAAAGCCCATAACTGTTTAAAGAAATCCTTACATTGTATCTGGAAATATAGGAGATACTTGGATGGATAGACTGTTGTTAACTGTGTTCTTAGTAATGGCCAAACTACTTTGCTAATAAGAATTTAGAGTAGATGGGGAAGGAATGTTGATTTGAAGAAAGACCCAAGACCAATTTAATGGAGTTTGATTTAAGCAAGTGAATAAAGAGCAAAAACAAATTTAAGTGCAAAGAATTAATATTATCTGAGCCTGGTAAGTTAGCTTGTGATTCTTCTGGAAAAATTTGATAGCCCCATTTGTACCAGAGTTTTTGTATTAGTGAAAACCCGTGGAATATGCAAATTATCTAAAATGTTTTCTTAGCTGAAATGTATTATAATTGGATTCAAAACATAGAGAAAATTGGCTAATTAAATAACTAGGACAATATAGACATAAAAGAAACAAGAAAATAATCATTTGTAGAAAGGATTCAATGGGTTTTATGTAATGGAAATTACCTAAAACAGACAGTTTGAAAGAGACCATGGGTTCACCTTGACATCAGTATTTTTTTAAATGATTAAGTACAAACTATGGGATATATCAGTTTCAGATATAAATGTATAAAATTTCATGTTCAGTATGGTTTCTAGATTTTCAAGCATTGGTCCTGAATTTAAATATCACTTAGCTCTGAGTTAACAGAGGAGGACTTCTAGGGACTTAGGTAGAAAACCTGAAGAACTGCTTCTTCTCACAGAATATATTTTTTTCCTAGAATCCTAGTACATTAGAAACTAAGGTCTTCTGTCCAAATAAGATGCAGAAGTTTCTATTCATTCAAGGAAAAATAGCTTTATTCGGGGATATTTTCCTCTCAGAATACAAGGCGGTAAGCCTTCTGGATTGATGCCATCTCAATCAGGGGAGTGCTAATCTGGTGAACCTTTTTCTTGTTAATTCTCACAGTTTCCTGTGAGGGCCTTTAAAGCAGCTCCTCTTATTCTGTGTTGACAGAAGGATTAGGGAGGACCTGAGGGTTTGCACCCTCTTATGAGGAAACCCTGAGATGGTGGGGACACAGAGACGGAAAGAAAGGAAATGCGTGCCCCTCACACTCTGACTTTGCAGATTTTTGTCATCAGGACTCCTTCCAGATGAGCAGACTGGTGTCCATTCTTACCTAAATTTTCCTTATTTCTCCTTGACTTATGTGCCATATGTTCTGTTTAATTGAAACCTTACAATAAATGCAAGTTTCAAAAGTATAAGTGTGATAAATATTAGATAAACGAACAGCTTCTTGCCGCTATGACCCTTTACTGTAAATGCAAACCACCCTGTATCTCACTGCTTTTCCCTGGGAATTCTTCCCAATCCAATAGAAGTATAAGCAAGAGTGTTGGTAATCACTCATATGTTCCAATTTTACAAGTCTATTTTGTGTGCAAACCAGTTTCTAACATGATAATGAATAAATGAATATATCTGTCTGTACCTATATCTATACCATCTACATATATATTTTTATTGCTTTTCCATTTCTAGGTCAAAATACCTGGCACGCACACACACACACAACTTAAGGCAGAAAAGGTTTATTTTGGCTAATGGGTCCACAGGGTTCCGTTCACGGGCAGTTGACTTACAAGGTACAAACATCAAGATCATGTTATAAAAAGTTACACACAGAAGCCGGGACGTGTAGGGAGAGAAGGAGCCGCAGGAAGACTCACCCCTCCACATCACCCCGCAGTGACCAGGTCCTCCAGCCGGACCCCGCCTCCTAGAGGCGCTTGGGGCTATCAGTTGATGAGCCGATGAATCCCCCATGAGTGTAGCGCCCCCATGATGCAAGCGCCTTCCAGTCTGGTGTGACTGA
>PVJX010024389.1:0-28147 GCA_004027295.1 Dolichotis patagonum
GATAATTTCAATTCTTTTGCATTTACTTAAATATGTTCTGTGGGCTAGTATATGGTCTATTTTAGAGAATGTCCCATGTACTGCTGAGAAGAAGGTATATTCTGATGTTGTTGGATAGAACACTCTGTATACATCTATCAAGTCCATTTGTTCACAGGTGTGATTCAGTTCTGTTATGTCTTTGCTGATTTTCTGTCTAGTTGATCTGTCCCTTTGTGTCAATGGTGTGCTAAAGTCTCCTGTTATAATTGTGTTATTGCTTATTTGATTTTTCATTTCTGTTAGTATTTGCTTTATGTAGCTGGGTGCTCTGGAATTTGCTGCATATTTATTTAAGATTGTTATTTCTTCCTCTTGAAGTTTTCCCCTAACTAGTATGTAGTGACCTTCTTTATCTCTTTGGATCATTCTTGGTTTGAACTTCACATTGTCTGCAAACAAGATGGCTACTCCCACTTTTTTTGGTTTCCTGTTGCATGAAGTATTGTTTTCCATCCTTTGACTTTCAGTTTATGAGTGTCTTTTGGGGTTAGATGGGTTTCTTGTAGACATCATATGGTTGGATATTGTTTCTTGATCCATTCTGCCAGTCTGTTTCTTTTGATTGGTGAGTTGAGGCCATTTACATTAATGGTTGTAACTGTTATATATGGATTTATTGTTGACATGTTATCTTTCTGCTGCTGTATCTTTACCTTTGCATTCTGTTTAATTGTCTGCCTTGCTTGGTGGTTTTATCCCATGTACATATAGAATGTCTTTCAGTATTCTTTGTAGAGTTGGTTTGGTGTTCATGAAGTTCTTCAGCTGTTCTTTGTCATGGAAGTATCTTATTTCTCCATCCATTTTGAAGGACAATTTTGCTGGGTATGTCAGTCTGGGTTGGAAGTGGTTTTCCTTTAGGATCTGGAATACTTCACACCATTCTCTTCTTGACTTCATTGTTTGTTCTGAGAAGTCTGCTGTGATTCTGATAGGTTTTCCTTCATAGGTGATCTGTCTTTTGTCTCTAACAGCTTTTAGTATTCTGTTCTTATGGTGGATTTCTGGGATGGTGATTATTATGTGTCTGGGTGTAGTTTTATTTTTGTTATGGCTTTTTGGAGTTCTATGTGCTTCACTTATCCAAATGTCAGCTTCTCTTCTCATGTTTGTGAAGTTTTCAGCTATTACTACTGTAAATATCCTCTTGATATCATCTGGGCTGTCCCCTTCTTTTTCATTTATCCCTATTAATCTTATGTTATTTTTCTTTGCATCATCTTGCAGGTGTTGAATTGTTATTTCCTGATTCTTTGTTATTTTTAAGAATTCTTTCCTGTCCTGTTCACTGGCTGCAATCTTATCTTCGAGGTCTGAAATTCTGTCTTCACTTTCATTGAGGCAGTTTTGGCAGCTTTCAATAGCATTTTTGATTTCCTGTATATCTCTTTGAATGTGCTTTATATATTGTTTGTTTCTTATGGTGTTCATTCAGGGATACTATCTGTTTGTTTTGTTCCTCTAATTTTTTAGCTGTGTTTTCACTAGATGAGTTCACTATTTCTTTCACTATTTTTATCATTTGTTTTACCTGGGCAAGTACTTCTGATTTGAATTTCTCCATAGCTTCCCCTAGTTGCATCTTTATTTCATTTGATATCATTTCAGGCATTTCAGATGTATGGCTTCTTTTTTCTTCTATGTACATGGCTCCTAAGCTTTTTTGGGGAGGGCTGGAGCTTTGAGCCTGCCTTTTGGTCTTTCCTTTTGTCATTTTGCTATATTTCCTTGCTTTAAGTGATATTCCAAAGCTTCCTCTGGATGTGTGGCAAATGACATCCTGCACTCTCATTCCTAGAGCAGCGCTGGCTTGCCCACAGGCTCTTGGCTCCCTAAATTGAAAGGTGGAAGCTGGGCCTCATGAACTGGGGCCTGCGGAACCTAGGGCCACAGTCCCATGTCCTAGAGGGTGGGTATGATCTCATCTGCTGGGAGTGCTGGTTTTAAGCTCTCCCCAGGCCAGCCCACACCATCAGTCCCCCAGCTCAGCCTCTGCCTCCGGAACTGAGAGAAGGTCACTGGGCATGCTGCAGTAAGGAAGTGGAGCTTCCGGGACTCAGTCCAGTGTACCGGAAGCTAGCCAGAAGCTCAATTGCCCGGAGCCCAGGTCACCAGCTCTCCACAAGCCTGCCTTTGGGTGGCAGGACTCACCACACATGGTCCTAACTCCCCTCTGCATGCTCTTGGCTCCCTAAATTGTAAGGGGGATGCTGGGCCTGGGGAACTGGAGCCTCTGGAAACTCGGGCCACAGTCCTTTGTCCTAGAGAGCGGGTATGCTCTCCTGAGCTGTCAATCCCCCAGCTCGACCTCTGCTTCCCAAACTGAGAGAAGGTCGCTGGGCATGCTGCACTAAGGTGGTGGAGCTTCCAGACCTTGGTCCAGTGTACCTGGTAGCTAGCCAGAAGCTCAGTTCTACCAGCACTGTTTACTTAGCTCTTCCTTGATTTGTATTATCGCTGTACTCTACTCTTCAGCATAGAGATACCGGAGAGGTTTTATTGGATTTATATTTAACCGTTTTATCAGTTTTAAAAAAACGGTTTTATCCAGCGTTTCTTTTAAATTTGTTTCAAATTGTTCATTGCCACTGTATAGAAACACAATTAAATGTGTGTGTTGACTTTGCTAAACTCACTTTTCTAGAGTACTTCTGTAGATTTCAGAGTTTTTTCTACATGGTGAGTTATGCTGTCTGTGAATAAGGATGGTTTTATTTCTTTTGCTACCTCTCCTAAAGTGTTCTCTATTCAAAGTCAGTGCAGGTTCCTGGTTTTATGTCACTGTGTATCTACAATGAAGCGGAGAGGAGGAGAAATTCAAAAAGTCCTGCCAATTTGTCCCTACTTCAATGTTTTTCTTCTTCCTTGACCCTTCTGTTATTTTGTGCTCTTTAGAGTCTTCAAAGAGATGCTGCATGCATTCTGCACAGATTTGAGAGTAACATTCAACTGGAGGGACAAGGTAGATTTTCCCTACCCACCTAACCTCAAACTAAAGCCAGAGGCTGGATTTGGGGTGCCTCCTGCCTGTATTTAGGGTTTATTTGTATCCCTTATTCATGCTTTCCTTTCCCTCACTTATCCTTATACTCCTTTCTGACCTTAATCTTAGACGGAAGCCAGGGTGGTGAACAAGAAGCATGGCCGAGGAGCAGAGGCAAACCAGTTGGCGATTGCACACCAGCGTTTGGCTTTCTTAGCACTGTGCTGTAAGAAATTGAGCTAAATGAATCTGGACACAGGGCAAGAGAAAACTTTAACTGGGCTTGTGTTCAGATTATTTCAAATTAGTGAGTTAATGAGCCCCTGGAGCGACAGAAATTATTTGGATCAATTTACAACACAGAAAATCAATGGAAACGCTCTCTGGTTGGCCAGTGTAGTTCTTGGGGATTCAGCCACTTTTGCATCCTGAGATGCTAGCCTGTGTGCTGCTAGTGGGGTGATGGGCTGGGGTGATGGGTTGTCCTGAGAGGCAACAAGGGGAGTCAGTCAGTCAACAGAAAGAATGAAGCAGGCAAACTGCCCAGGTGAAGTGCTGGAGAGCTTTTTCTTTTTTTCCTTTTATGTTGGTTTGACTGGTTAGCTTGGGTTTGTCTTCTTTTGCAGCCCTCCTGTGAACTCTGGCTCTCTAAAAACACCTTTCCTTTCGCTGGTGGTCTGGCTGCTGAGGTTAAACTGCTGCGACTCCAGAATGGCTTAACAGCTCCCTGCTGTTTCAGAATGAGCTTTGGAGGAAATGTCTCCTCCTCTTTAAGGAGCTCTTCTTCATCAAGCTGCATTTGAGCCAGGGACACAGACAAGGGCACTCTACCGGCTCCTTTAATAACTTCATCCTCACAGCCGGTCTGCATATCGCCATCTGGTGGTCCCCAAAACTATAGGGATGGAGGAAGAAAAAGGGAACAAACAAAACAAATCACAACAAAACACTTGGTGTTTTCTAGTTTTTTTTTTTAAACCATTGCTTCTCCTTTTTTTTTTTAGTTCAGGTAAGATGAATTTTGACTGACTTGTGTACCATTTTAGGCTTTTTTTTTTTTTTTTTTTTTTTTTTTTTTTTTTTTTTTTTGCTTCTGCTTAGGCTGTTTCTCTCTTCCTGTGTGGACATGTCAAGAGGCCTTTGAGGCCAAGAAGAGAGCCGGCAGAGGGAGTTGGCAAGCAACAGGGCTTGTGATAAGCTAAGAATTCTGAGGGAAAATGGTGCTTCTCTGAGATGCAGGTGAGCTGAATGTGGTTGCCTCCCGAACTGATGCCACCCGCATGGGTAACTTCAGGAATTTTTAGCCCTCTTAGCTCGGGCTGCATGTTCACACTGGGTGATCTTTCTGTTTTTATGGTTCTGTGTCTTGGGGTCCTTGCAAGGCAATGACTTTCACACTGAACTCCTTTCTGCCCAGCCCTCTCCTTTGATCTCTGGTCTTGCTTTATTTATCTCCAAACAATACCTTGCTGTTTTGAGGTTATTCTGCCTCTGCCCAAACCAATCTGCAGAGTGTTTCTGTCCACTGAAATGGTTAGGATTCTAGTTGAAAATGTCCAAGTGAGTGCTAGGTGCCTCAGTAATCCTGATGGGAGCACAAGCTTGTGAGGATCTGTGCTCTATTTCTACTTCACTGTTGTTAGCATCTTGTCTCTCTGTCCTAAATTAAATTATTCACCTTAAGAATGCCTCTTTTTTTTCTTTTCCAATTTCTCCTTAATGTGATATTTATATATGTGTAGCTACATGTAAGTGCACATGTATGTACACGTGGATGTGTGTATGCTGCGTATGTAGGTGTCAGTTTGTGTATTATATGTTCTCTTTAGCAAACTTAAATTCCCAGATAAATAATTAGGAAAAGACTATGTTGCCTTTCAAGAGTGACTATTGCTAATGATTTCTACCTGTTCCTTCTGTTTGTTTCTCTTCCCCCAGGACTCTGCAGGGTGTGGAGCCCAGACTGCTCTTACTAGATTCCTGCTTTTCATTCTGTCTTGCATGACTGTCTAACAAGTTCAATCTACTTGAGAGGTGTCATAGACGCCAGCTAAGTGTGTAAAGATTAGTATATTGTTTTAAGGATAGTACAGCAGCCACTTCATGCCAAAGAATGAAATGAAACTGATTAAGGGGCAGCAGGAGAGATTATAGTAAAGGTAAAATAGAGCTAAATTTTCAGTATGCCACATGGCCATCTTCTTAAGAGCTGAGTATCAAAATGATTTATGGCACATGAATTCAGAAATGTTTAAAGACAAAGGACTAAAGCTTCTCATATTTCAGAACAATTTTTTTTTTAAATTTGGAAATTACTGACTAGTACGATCAAAAACATGCAAAACCTAATGATCAGTTGGAACCCAGTGTAAATTAAAATTGGGGACCTTCATGTCAAGCAAGCTTATGAAAAACCTGTAATTATCTAGATTGTCAACAATAGCTTCACAAAGAATACAGAAGTTACAAAATTAAATTTCCTAACTCCAAAATTAATGTCATGCATCTTGTGTGACAAAACTTAAAAGTTTAGTTTTTTTATAAATGAATTACTTACATTCCCAGTTAGTCTACCTGAATGACTATTAATTTGCTATGTAATTATCTTATTAAGCTTTGCTATCTGATTTTTCAAAACTACATTAAAAAATATAAAGTTTGACAGTAGAAATTACATTTTAGGCAAATGAACTGACAACACTAGGAAATTATTGGTAATGATTTAGGGAGAAGTTTTAAAATTACACACACACACACACACAGAGAGAGAGAGAGAGAGAGAGAGAGAGAGAGAGAGAGGGAGAGAGAGAGAGAGGGAGAGAGAGGGAGAGAGATTAAACCAAGGAGTAAAAGTTTCAGTGGCCTTGATCATTTTGTATTGAAAAAATAATCTCACAAATCACAAAGCCTCTAAGGGTTCTACTTCATTACAAGACTCCATAAAATTTTAACTAAGCCCCAGAATCTAGATGATGTTCTTCAAGCCCTGTTTGAAAGGCAGGGGATATGTGTGATCTATTTCAGAAATACTTTCATAACAAAATAGTTGAAAATATTAAAAATACTTTAAAATGAAGTCTTTTACTTTCTAGAAATTAGACACATCACTCACACATTTCTGGTAGCAAAATGGCCCTGCTAAAGAGCCATGGTCACAGATAGGCCTGAAGGGGGAAAAAAATCTTACTGTAGTATGAATTTCCTGGAAGAAATTAATGTGAATAGAAATGAAGGTAGGAAAAGAAGATGATTTTTCAAGCAGATGGTTCAAGGTATGGAACTTGAGATAAAAAGAATGCGATGGGTAAGAAGGATAGTAGGAGGACATAAAAATAAATCTCATATATTCATGAACTAGTAGTCATTAATAGATATTTACTGAGCATTCTATAGCAACAACAAAAACAAATATTGGACTCTGATCTCTGAGGTAATTCCACCACCCAAACAAATGTCATAGTTAATTTCTCAGACATGTCTCTTATTTTAAGGCAAATCAACTCAAAGTACAAGGAAAAATATCAATCTAAAATGAAAGGTAGATGGTCACATGATTTCTATTCTCTTGCTATTCAAATTATGGTGCATGGCCTATTGCTATCAAGCTCACTGAGAGCTTGGTAAGAACTCACTGTTAGGAGTCATTAATATATGGCCTGTCAATCACACAATCCTTATTCCCAGAAGGCTCTGTGTTTGGTTTCCTGCCATGTTGTTGCCATCTTGAAAGTTTTCATCTTGACCTAAGGATACTAAGTTTTCATTTTGCACTGGTCTCTGCATTAGTTTCTGCTGTGTAGATCCTTAGGCTCCACCCTCTGAATAAAGATTTGCATGTTAGCCTCAGGTGATTTTCTGGTGCCTTCAAATTTAAAAAGCATTATTTGCACCCATAAAAATGTGATAAGTGGTATATCTTTTTCCCTGCATCATGTGTGCCTTCCACGTAGTTTATTGGTTATTGTCTTGCCTAAAATAGTATTCATTTGTATAATTACATGCTGTCAGCTTCCTGCTGCTGTAACAAATACCTGAGATAAATCAATTTAATAAGAGAAAAGGTGTATTTCTGCTTGTAGCTTTTGCTGTTTATCTAGGATTGGGAGGTGAGAGAGAGAGGAAAAGGATAACCTGAGACCTGGCTATGTTGGTCAAGGCACATGCTCAGTGGCCAGAAGAACTTCATTAGGTCCCAGTAGCAGCCAACTGAGGACCATATCTTCTGTCCCTGGGCCTTTGGGGGTCATTCAGCCACCAAATGATAGAAAATTCTCTTGACAAATAATTTCCTTGTTGGCATCAGCAGCTGATAAATGTGGCTGGTCTTTCATGAGACAAAAGATACAAAAGATTTTCACTTCAAAATTCAATTAACAGCAGTCAATCAGAAGGTTTCAAATGGGGGAAAAGAGGAAATGAATGGAAATAAATGAAAGGAGCAAAAATAGGGGAATGAAAAGAGATACTGAAAAAAAAGATGACTCTGTAATAAAGCACTTGGAGGGTTGGATGTGTGGCTGAGTGACAGAGCACTTGCTTAGCGTGTGTAGGGCCTTGAGTTCCATGTTTAGCGCACATGCACACGTGTACACACACACACACACACACACACACACACACACAGTCCCAAAAAAGAAAGGAAGAAAAAGAGAGAGAGAGAAGAAAAGAAGAAAAGAAAAGAAAAGAAAAAGAAAGAAAAGAAAAGAAAAAAGGGTGAAAGAAAGATTGGTCTTGGACTTGTCTTGGATTCTTGGCATGGTGCTTCTAAAACTCTCGCAGTTTCCAGAATGATAAACTTGTCTTTGTGATATCTGAGGTCTTTGAGTTATACCGAAGCTTATGATAGTAAGATGGCTTACAGTGGGACCAATGATTGCTCTAAGTTGGTCACCAAAAAGGCCAGTCATGTGGTGGAGGGTTGAACCTTGAGCCATCATTATCCCTAGGGAAAAGAACGGGGCTAGAGACAGAATTAGCTTATACTAAGGTCAGGGATTTAATCAGTCACGGTTATGATATGAAATTCCAATAAAAGCTAATAACACTGAGTGGACACAGTAATGTGACAAAAAGTGGCACAGCTGTATCCCACCAGGGGATCACACAGAGGCTGTACACTGGGCCCTCCAGACCTCACCATGCGTGTCTTTCCAGCAGGAAGCTCCTAACTGTACCCTCTGTGGTCGCAATATGATAAATGTAGCACTTCCTCGTGTTCTTGTGGGTTCCGGCAAATCACATTTGAGGGAGTCGTGGAAACTCAGGACTCTGTAGTCAGTTGTTCAGAATGTAGGTTACCTGGGACACTTGCAAGTGTGGCTGGCATCTGAAATGGCGGCAGTGTCATTAGGAATTGTGACTCTGGGGATCAGTGCAGAATGAATAGCAAGACAGGACGGAGGTAAACAGGTAAACGTGGGGAGAGGTTGGCGCTGTTTTGTGTCTTTCACCAAAGCCAGCTAGAGGTACTAAGGTTCGGTGAGTTGTGCTGGTTTTTAGTAAGGCCTAGCTTGAGCTTTGTAGCAGTGAAATTGCTGGCCAGCACTGGACCGTGAGACAAATTGATTGGTCATTCTTAAAAAAAAATCTCTCACAGTTCATGAAGACAAGAGACTGGTGCTGGGGAAGACAAGTGGGGTGTGGGGAAGCCCACGTCTTCTGGGGGGGAAGGTATTAACACCACAAAAGGGGCCCAGGATCCTGTGTGAATCCTTGTTCTCCCCATATGAAAACCTTAAACTTCTGAGATTATGTGAAAGTCTTTATGATAAAAGGTGTAGTTTCTTATCTAGAAAAAAATTACATGCAAATGATATTTTGCTTACAATTTAATCAGGCTGCCAGATCTTCTGAAACCGGCACATGGCTGGCTGGGACGTAATTCCAGGTGAGAGCCCCTGTTCTATTCAATAACAAGGAATAAGGAGATAGAGGCATCGAAATTAAAAATGCCACAGGAACTGCTCCTTTGTTATTTAGACTTGGGTATTTATGAACATCTGATGTTACTTAACTTCTCAACTTGTGTATTTCATAGCTTCTGTGAAAATCAAATTTGACATAAAACAGATATTCAATAAATTCTAGTTGTTCCTGTGATTTGCAAAATTCATTTTCCATAATATGTTTGTATGTTGGGAAATTTATTTTGTCTTGTTTTTCAAATAAATAAGTAAGTAAATAAAGCATAATACATTAGGCTTATTTATATAGAAATATTCAATGCAAAATATAATAAAGGAAATGAAAATCTTATAAAATTGCTTTATCTGGAGGAAGCTGAATATGTTTTATAATCTGTTTTCAATCAATAGACATTTTCTGCACCAATAATACTGGTTTATATCATGTAAATGTTTGTATAATACTCCACTTACACCGCCCTGCAATTTATGAAGCCAACTTCTTAGCAGTGCATGATGTTTTCAAGTTTTAATTGTTGTAAACAATTCTGTGACAAGCCATGTAATTCACATACCCTTGAGAAGATGTCTTTTATTTTTAGGAACATTGCTGAAGGCATGATATAGTCAAAGGGTGTGTACATCTTTTACTTTAAAGATGTCACCATGTGCTCTCTGGGAAAGCTAAATCCAGTCAGGCTAGTACCAGTGGGACATGGAGGCAGGTGCACGGTTAACTCCCAGCAGCAAGCAGCACCTTACTTTGTGAATCTTTCTGATATTTTGCCAACTTATTGTTTTCAGAAAGCTCCTCTTTCTGTTTCTCTGAAGAACTGGTGTTTCTGGATCTTTAACATTTATTATTTGAGATGCATTACCTGTTTGCACTTTATGCTTCTTTTCTCTTTGCTTGAGATGAATTTATTTATTTATTTTT
This sequence comes from Dolichotis patagonum, assembly GCA_004027295.1. NCBI lineage: Eukaryota > Metazoa > Chordata > Mammalia > Rodentia > Caviidae > Dolichotis > Dolichotis patagonum. Next base: position 9,866 of record PVJX010024389.1, read on the forward strand.
CTTTGTCCTCAGGGGGACAAAAATTGGGAATGTAAAATTTTGACTTGGGATAAACAGTTTTGTTTTCCACATTCTGACTTGGAAATTCATATTTACTTATGATGAGGTGTTTTTTGGACGTAGAAGTTAGAAAAAATGTAGTCTACAATAGAAAAGCTAAATTAGTTCCCATGTTTTATATCAACCTTAGAAAAATATTTGTTGTTCAGAGAGAGCACCATTGAATGTTAATTTAAAAACCTAAAACACATTAATAACAATAATATTTTTTAAAATTTTTTTATTTTAAAGAGAATAAAACAAAAGAGGGCAGAACAGAGCAGATCAGAACAGGACAACATAGGCAATACAGTACTTTACATTAAGACAACTGGACATTAACAATAGCTATCACAATATCTCTTTCTCTGCTATAGTTGAGCATAGTTTCAAATACAATAATATCAGACATAACAAAATAGTATAAAACCATTCAAAGAGTGAAAGAATTACAGGGCATTCTGAACCGAATAACAGACAATGATCAATGGGTACTATAATATCTCATTTTCGATAAAAAAATTTTGTTTATACTATCACACATATTCAAATCCCAACAAGACACAATGTGATAGATAGAACCAATGTGGTAGAAGAATAGAAGCATGGTAGCACTTCTAAGAAGGACTGTATTAAATCAGCAATAGCTGTCATAATGTTTTGTTCTCTTCAAAACAGCTGTTCATACCATCACGCATGATAAAGTCAAACAAAACAGAATAAAACCATTCCAAGTGATGAATGAAAACATTGAAAGGCTTCAAAGCTATGAGAAGGGGACTCATGCTTACCATAAAGTCTTATATACTCTTATCAACTCTCATACTAGGGAGACTGTATGGTATTTACACATGTGAGTTTGGTTTATTTTGCTTATGAGTATGGTCTCAAGTTGTGTCCATTTATTTATAAATATCTCAATGTGGTCATTCTTTATAGCTGAGTAGTACTCCATTGTATAAAAATACCACAACTTTTTAATCCATTCCTCAGTTGATGGGCACTTGGGTTGTTTCCAAGATCTGGCTATTACAAATTGTGCTGCTATAAACATGGGTGCATATATATCACTGTGGTATGATGTTTTCAGATCTTCTGGGAATATGCCTACAAGTGGGACAGCTGGGTTAAATGGGATCTCCAGACCCAGCTTTTTGAGGAATCTCCAGACTGACCTCCACAGTGGTTGCACCAGTCTACACTCCCACCAACAGTGCAGAAGAGTTCCTTTTCCCCCACAGCCTCTCCAACACTTATTGTTGGTAGTATTTTCTGTCCTGGCCATTCTTTCTGGAGTGAGATGGAATCTCAGTGTGGTTTTAATTTGCATTTCTCTCATGACTAATGATGATAAATATTTTTTCATGTATTTATTTGCCATTCATAATTCTTCATTTGAGAACTGTGTATTCATTTCAGATGCCCATTTTTGGATGGGGTCTTTCGATTTTGAAGGTCTAATTTTTTTAAAATTCTTTATAAGTTCTAGACAGAAGTCCTTTGTCTGAGGGACTGTCCATTAATATTTTTTCCCAATTTGTGGGTTTTCTTTTCACTCTGCTGGAAACATCTTTCAACATGCAGAAACTCTTTAATATGATGTGGTCCCAGTTATTGATTTTGGGAAGTATTTCCCGTGTAGTGTGATTCTTGTTCATGAATTCTCTTCCTACCCCTATATCTTTGAGATTTTTACCTACTTCGTCTTCCTAGCAGATTTAGTGTTTCTGTTTTAATATTTAGATCTTTGATCTGTTTAGATTTTAGTTTAGTACATGGTGATAGGCATGGGTGTAGTTTTAGTCTTCTGCATATGGATAGCCAATTTTTCCAGCACCATTTGTTAAAGAGACTGTCGTCCTTCCAGCAAGCATGTTTGGCCCCTTTATCAAAGATAAAGTGCTTGAGTGAGTTTGTGGTTGTGGTTGTATATTCCAATCTATTCCACTCATCTTCAGGTCTGTTTTTATTCCAGTACCATGTTAATTTTACTACTGTAGCTTTGTAGTATAATTTCAAGTCAGGGATTGTGATGCATCCTGACTTGCCTTTGTTGCTTAGAATTGCCTTTGCTATTCTAGGTCTCTTCTGGTTCCAGATGAATTTTAGGAGTGATTTCTCTAGATCTATGAGGTATGTTAGTGGTATTTTGATTGGGAGTGCATTGAATCTGTATAGTAATTTTGGGAGAATGGCCATTTTCACAATGTTTGTTTTTCCTATCCATGAACAGGGGATGTCTTTCCATTTTCTGAGGTCCTCTTCGATTTCCTTTTTCAGGGTATTATAATTTTCACTGTATAGGTCTTTTACTTCTTTTGTGAGATTAATTCCTAAGTATTTCATTTTTTTGGATGCTAGTGTAAAGGGTGTGGCTTTTCTTATTTCTCTCTGAGTACTTTTGTTGTTAGTGTATAGAAATGCTATTGATTTTTGAGTATTGACTTTGTATCCAGCTACCTTGCTGAATTTATTTATTATATCTAGGAGTCTTTCAATAGAGTTTTGGGGGTCTTCTATGTAAAGTATCATGTCATCTGTGAATAATGATAATTTAACTTCCTCTTTCCTATCTTTACTCCTTTTATTTCTCTTTCCTGTCTTATTCATCTGGCTAGTATTTCCAGTACTATGTTGAATAGGAGTGGTGATAATGGACATCCTTGTCTTGTGCCTGATTTTAAGGTATAGGCTTTCAGTTTTTGACCATTTAATATGATGCTGGCTGTTGGTTTGTCATAGAAGGCCTTTAACATATTGAGATAAACACCTTGTATTCCAATTCTCTGTAAGGTTCTTATCATGAATGTGTGTTGGACCTTATCAAAAGCTTTTTCTGCCTCTATAGAGATAATCATGTGTTTCTTCCTTTTGGCTCTATTGATATGGTGAATTACAGTTATTGATTTGTGTATGTTGAACCATCCCTGCATTTCTGGGATGAATCCCACTTAGTCGTGGTGTATAATCTTCTTGGTGATTTGCTGCATCCTGTTTGCCAATATTTTATTGAGAATTTTTGCATGTATGTTCATTAGGGAGATTTTTTAGTTGAGTCTTTCTCTGGTTTTGGTACTAGAGTGATATTTGCTTCCAGGAATGACTTAGGAAGAATTGCTTCCCTTTTGATTTCATTGAAAACTTTGAGGAGTGTTGGAATTAAATCTTTGTATTTCTTGTAGAATTCTGCAGTGAATCCATCTGGACTCTTATTTGTAGGCAAGGACTTAATTATCTTTTCAATTTCATTAATAGAAATTGGGTTATTCAGTAGTTTTACATCTTCCTGATCCACTTTTGGTAGTTCATATGTATCTAGGAATCTGTATTTCTTCTGTGTTATCGAACCTATGAGAGTCGAGGTTTTTGAAATAGGTGTTGATGATCTTCTGTATTTCCACTGAGTCTGTATTAATTTCACCTTTTTAATTCCTTATTGCATTAATTTGAGTTTTTATTTCCTTTTTAAAATAAGATTGGCCAGGGGCTTATCAATTTTATTTATTCTTTCAAAGAACCAACTCTTTGATTCATTGATCCTTTGTACTGTTTTCTTAGTGTCTATTGCATTAATTTCTGCTCTGATCATTATAATTTCCTCCCTTCTTTTGGCTTTTGGCTTGCTTGCTCTTCTTTTTCTAGATGTTTGAGTTGTAGCATCAGGTTGTTTGTGTTTGTTCTGTCTTCCTGATGTGGGAACTCAGTGCAATAAATTATCCTCTTAGGACTGCTTTCATTGCATCCCACATAATCCTGTAAGTTGTGTTTGTATTTTCATTTGCTTGTAGATATTGTTTAATTTGTTCTTTAATTTCCTCTGTGACCCACTGATTGCTCAAGAGAGTCTTACTCAGTTTCCATGTGTTTGTAAGTTTTTTGCAATTTCTTTTATCATTAATTTCTAGTTTCACAGCACTATGATCCGATAACATGCATGAGATAATTTCAATTCTTTTGCATTTACTTAAATATGTTCTGTGGGCTAGTATATGGTCTGTTTTAGCAAATGTCCCGTGTACTGCTGAGAAGAAGGTATATTCTGATGTTGTTGGATGGAACACTCTGTATATGTCTATCAAGTCCATTTGTTCACAGGTATGATTCGGTTCTGTTATGTCTTTGCTGATTTTCTGTCAAGTTGATGTGTCCCTTTGTGTCAATGGTGTGCTAAAGTCTCCTGTTATAATTGTGTTATTGCTTATTTGATTTTTCATTTCTGTTAGTATTTGCTTTATGTAGCTGGGTGCTCTGGAATTTGCTGCATATTTATTTAAGATTGTTATCTCTTCCTCTTGAAGTTTTCCCCTAACTAGTATGTAGTGACCTTCTTTATCTCTTTGGATCATTCTTGGTTTGAACTTCACATTGTCTGCAAACAGGATGGCTACTCCCACTTTTTTTGGTTTCCTGTTGCATGAAGTATTGTTTTCCATCCTTTGACTTTCAGTCTACGAGTGTCCTTTTGCGTTAGATGGGTTTCTTGTAGACATCATATGGTTGGATGTTGTTTCTTGATCCATTCTGCCATTCTGTTTCTTTAGATTGGTGAGTTGAGGCCATTTACATTAATAGTTGTAACTGTTATATATTGATTTATTGTTGATGTGTTATCTTTCTGCTCTTGTATCTTTAGCTTTCCATTCTGTTTAATTGTCTGCCTTGCTTGGTGGTTTTATCCCATGTGTATCTAGAATGTCTTTCCATATTCTTTGTAGGGTTGGTTTTGTGTTCATGAAGTTCTTCAGCTGTTCTTTGTCATGGAAGTATCTTATTTCTCCATCCATTTTGAAGGACAGTTTTGCCGGGTATGTCAGTCTGGGTTGGAAGTGGCATTCCTTTAGGATCTGGAATACTTCACTCCATGCTATTCTTAACTTCGTTGTTTGTGCTGAGAAGTCTGCTGTGATTCTGATAGGTTTTCCTTCATAGGTGATCTGTCTTTTCTCTCTAACAGCTTTTAGTATTCTGTTCTTATGGTGGATTTCTGGGATGGTCATTATTATGTATCTGGGTGTAGTTTTATTTTGGTAATGGCTGTTTGGAGTTCTATATGCTTCACTTACCCAAATGTCAGTTTCTTTTCTCATGTTTTTGAAGTTTTCAGCTATTACTTCTGTAAATATCCTCTTGATATCATTTGGGCTGTCTGTCTCCTTCTTTTTCATTTATCCCTATTAATCTTATGTTATTTTTCTTTGCATCATCTTGCAGGTGTTGAATTGTTATTTCCTGATTCTTTGTTATTTTTAAGAGTTCTTTCCTGTCCTGTTCACTGGCTGCAATCTTATCTTCGAGGTCTGAAATTCTGTCTTCACTTTCATTGAGGTGGTTTTGGCAGCTTTCAGTAGCATTTTTGATTTCCTGTATATCTCTTTGAATTTGCTTTATGTATTCTGCTTGTTTCTTATAGTGTTCATTCAGGGATTCTATCTGTTTGTTTTGTTCCTCTAATTTTTTAGCTGTGTCTTCACTAGATGTGTTCACTACTTCTTTCACTACTTTTATCAATTCTTCCTTTAACTGGGCAAGTATTTCTGTTTTGAATTTCTCCATAGCTTCCCCTAGTTGCATCTTTATTTCATTTGATATCATTTCAGCCATTTCAGGTGTATGGCTTCTTTTTTCTTCTATGTAAATGGCTCCTAAGCTTTCTTAGGGTGGGCTGGAGTTTTGAGCCTTCCTTTTGGTCTTTCCTTTTTGTCATTTTGCTATATTTCCTTGCTTTGAGTGGTGTTCCAAAGCTTCCTCTGGATGTGTGGCAAGTTACCTCCCGCACCCTCAGTTCCTGGAGTAGTGCTGGCTCGCCCAAAGGCTCTTGGCTCTCTAAATTGAAAGGTGGCAGCTGGGCCTCATGAACTGGGGCCCAAGGAACCTCGGGCCACAGTCCCATGTCCTAGGGTGTGGGTATGATCTCAACTTCCAGGAGTGCTGGTTTTAAGCTCTCCCCAGGTCAGCCCACACCAGGCCATCATTCCCCTAACTCGGCCTCTGCCTCTGGAACTGAGAGAAGTCCGCTGGGCATGGTGCACTAAGGCTGTGGAGTCTGGGACTCGGTCCAGTGTGCCCCATAGCTAGCCCAAAGCTCAATTGCCTGGAGCACAGGTCACCAGCTCTCCAGGAGCCTGCCTTGGGGTGGCAGGACTCACCTTGCAGGGTCCTAACTCCCGGCTGCAGGCTCTTGGCTCCCTCAATTGTAAGGCGGATGCTGAGTGTGCTGAACTGGAGCTCGTGGAACCTCAGGCCGCAGTCCTGTGTCCTAGGGGCCTGGTATGATCTACCAGGCCGTCAGGCCCCCAGCTTGGCCTATGCCTCCCGAACTGAGAGAAGGCCACTGGGCATGGTGCACTAAGGCTGTGGAGCTTTTCTGACTAGGCCCAGTGTCAACAATAATATTTTTAAACCCCGTTCTCAGTATGAGACACTCATAAATATAACATTTGTTAGTGTTAAAAAAATTTCAAACTTTGACCTTGTATTTTCCTAGAAGGCAACATTAAAAGAACTGGTTTAAAATATTGGTTTATCATTGAGCAATTAAACAACCTATGGAAAGTCACCCAATTCTTAAGTTTAGTAAATATATTAAAGGCAAACTCATACTTAATCATAAGTTTTCTTTTTCTGGAACATGATAATTACTCAATAAATGTTTGCTTAATGTGCCCAATTTTTGTGTTTTTGAGAGTTTTGCAATCATAATTTTTTTCTTCCACGCTTCACTTACTCCTTTCCTCATGTAAATGCTGCCTTACATTTCTCAAATTTAGCATATAATTAGAAATTTTGCATACTTGTTGCCTGCATAGTATTCTATTATATAAATGTACTGAAGTTTATTTATACAATACATTTGCTTTTTTATGTGTTTCTATAGGCACATTACTTTTTAGTAGCCTAATTTTAAACAAAACCTTTGTGAAACATTTAATTTCTGCTAAAACACTTTGGTGAATATGCAAGTTTCAAAAACAATAAAACAGAATGACTATACACAAATAAAAATTAAATTACCAGTGTTTGTGGAGCAGAATATACTTCTTCTTGTTTTCATCACGCCCTTAAACCAGACATATCACAAAATTACAACACTGGAACTCATTTTTTTTTGTTTGTTTTAGAGAGAAAAAAAGAACAGAAATCAAGAACCAAGCAAATCAAAACAACAATAACAACAACAAAAGCCAAATGACCACAACAACAATAGGTACATAGTTTTTCAAAACAAGATAATAGGAATTTAACAATGGTTGTTATATTGCCTATTGTTATCTTCAAAATAGTTGCTCAGGTTGCCAGATTCAGGAATAAAACAAAACAGTAAAATGGAACAAACATTGGCTTTCAGAATCAAGATAGAAAGAAATCACCCACAGTGGCTCTAATGCATATTGTTATCTTCCAAATAGATACTCAGCCTAACAGCTTTAGGCCTGTAAAGTCAATCAAACAATATGATCATTAAGTTATCTTTTTCACTTCAGTTGCTATCATCTCAGCCTGACTTCCTCCAAATCAGCCCATTGGTTATGAGGAGTTGGTGTTTGCTCTTCATGTCTCCCAACCTATGCCCCAGCTGGCTCATGGGAAGGCATGGTTTGCTTCTTGATTCTCTTACCGCTTTCCATGGTGGCAGCCCCCAGCTCACAGGAAGGCATGATTTGGCTTCTTGATTGTCTTCTCATTCCTCTGGTGGCGGGCCCCAGCTCACAGGCAGGTGTGGTTTGGATTCTTGATTCTCTATGCATTTCCCACAGTGGCTGTTCCTCACTCATGAGAAGGCACGGCTTCCCTGAAACTCATTTTATGTTTCTTTTTAATATTTTTTGCATTTCTTTGCTTTTAAAAATAGTTTACCGCCTATACATATTTCTGAAACTTATAGAACTAGAGTGATGCTGAATATATTCTCTGCTCTTTCTTATTTAAAAACAAAACAAAAGCAGAAAAATGATACAGAATTTTAAAAACAGTAGGAAATTAACACTAGTTAATACACTGCATAGTGTTATCTTAAAAGCAGTTGTTCAGGTTACAAGTTTTAGGCATAAAAATGATCAATCAAACAATGAGTGCACAAACAGTTCTTTTTGATGAACTTACAGAGATTAGTAGTATAGTTATCTATCTTGTATATATATAAACATGCACATATATATGTATACTATATATATATAATCTTTTATCTATGTATATATATATATACATATATATAATACATAGTATATATATATAAATGTATATATATATAATCTTTTATCTTCTTGCTTTCCTCCTTTCCCCCACCACAGTTGTTTTTTCATTTTAAGCACTTTCTTTCTTTTTCACAATATCTATTGTATATTTGGATCTTATTACTCTTTCAGTTTTTTTACACTAGGGAGACAATATGTGTAAATATCTATTTACACATGTGAGTTTGATTTATCTAACTTATGAGTATGATCTCAAATTGCATCCATTTACCTATAAAATCCTCAAGTTTATCCTTCTTCATAGCTGAGTAATATTCTATTGTATAAAAATACCACATTTTTAAAATCCATTCCATGGTTGATTGGCATTAGGGTTATTTCCAAGATTAAGCTAATACAAATTGTGCTGCTATAAATATAGGTGCACATATATCACTATGGAATGGTGTTTTCAGTTCTTCTAGGAAAACATCCAGAAGGGGAATAGCTGGATTGAATGAGACCTCCAATCCTAGTTGTTGAGGAATCTGCATACTGATTTCCATGGTAGTTGTATCAGTCTATACTCCCATCAACTGTGGAAAAGCGTTCCTTTTTCTCCACAGTCCTGGCAACATTTGTTATTGGTTGATTTCTTGATAACAGCCATTTGTTCTTGAGTGAGATGGAATCTCAGTGTTTTAATTTGCATTTCTTGAATGAACAGTGATGTTGAGCATTTCTTCATGTATTTATTTTCCATTTGTGTTTCTTCATCTGAAAAGTGCATGTTTATCTCAGATGCCCAGTTTTGGATGGGATCTTGGAATTTAGGGGGCCTAATAGTTTTCAATTCTTTTATATGTTCTGGATATAAATACTTTGTCTGAGGGACAGTTGGCCACAAATTTTTCCAATTCTGTGGATTTTATTTTCATTTGATTGGTGATTTTTTTGAAGTAAGAAATCTTTTTAATAAGATGAGCTTCCAGTTGTGGAATGTTTGAAATATTTCCTGTGTGGTTTGCATTTTGTTCATGAACACTTTGCCTACTCTTATGTCTTCAAGATTTCTACCTATCTTGTCTTCCAATAGATTTAGTATTTGAGTTTGTATTTTAATATTTAGGTCTTTGATCCATTTTAACTTTAGTGCAGAATGATAGACACAGGTCAAGTTATAGTCTTTGGCATATAGAGATCCAGTTTTTCCAGCAGCAATTATTAAAGAGGCTCTTACCTCCAGTAAACATACTTGCCCATTTTGTCAAAGATATAGTGGCTGAGTGTCATTGTAGTTATGTTTGCATCTTCTAATCTGTTCCACTGATCCTCAGTTCTGTTTTAGTAACAATACCATGCTGATTGTATCACATTAGCTTTGTAGTATAGTCTCAAGCCAGGAATTTTGATATCTCCTGCCTTGGTTTTGTTGCTTATATTTGCCTTGGCTATTACCAGTCTCTTCTATTTTAAGTAAATTTTAGGATTGTTTTCTCTAGATATGTGAGGTATGTTAGTGGTAGTTTGATCAGGATTGCACTACATCTTATAACAGTCTTGGGAGTATGGCCATTGTCACTATGTTGATTCTTCCTATCCAATGGCAAGGGACATCTTTCCATTTTCTGATATCCTCTTCAATGTCCTTTTTAAAGTGTACTACAGTTTTCCATGTATAGATCTTTTACATCCTTTGTTAGGCTGATTGATAAGAATTTCATGTTTTTTTAATGCTACTGTCAAAGGTGCTATATCCATAATTTCTCTCTCAGCGATATTGTTGTTTATGTACAGGAATGCTATTGATTTTTGCATGTTGACTTTGTATCCAGCTATGCTGCTGAATTTACTTATTAAGTCTAGTGGTCTTTTGATGGAGTTTTTGGGGTCTTCTATGTAAAGTATTATGTCATCTGGGAATAATGATAATTTAAATTTTTCCTGTCTTGTCCTTATTCCCTTTATTTCTCTCTCTTTTCTAACTTGCTCTGGCTAATGTTTCCAGAGCTATATTGAATAGGAGAGGTGGACATCCTTGTCTTGTTCTTGATTTTAGAGTACAAGCTTTCAGTTTTGTCCATTTAGTTTGATATTGGCTGCTGCTTTGTCACCGATGGATTTTAGCAGGTTGGGGTAAAGACCATCTATTTAGATATTGTGTCAGGTTTTTTAAAATCATGAATGAGTGTTGGACTTTATCAGAAGCTTTTTTGATATCTATTGAGGTAATCATGTGATTTTTGTCTCTGGTTCTGTCGAAGTGGTGTATTATATTTATTGATTTGCTTATGTTGAACCATCCCTGCATTCCTGGGGTGAATCCCACTTGGTCGTGGTGTATAATCTTCTTGATGATTTGATGCATTCTGTTTGCTAGTATTTTATTGAGAATTTTTGAATCTGTGTTCATGAGGGAGATTGGCCTATTGTTCTCCTTTTGGGTTGAGTCTTTCTCTGCTTTTGTTATTAGAGTAATACTTGCCTCTAGGTATGAGTTAGGCATATTGCTTTCCTTTATATTTCATTACAGATTTTGATGAGCACTGATATTAAATCTTCTCTAAATTTATTATACAGTCCATCCGTGAATCCATCAAGACCTGGGCTTTTCTTTGCTGGTAAGCTTTTAATTATGTTTTCAATGTCAGTAACTGAAATTGGGTTATTCAACAATTTTATATCTTCTTGATTCACCTTTGGTAGTTCATATGTTTGTAGGAATCTGTACATTTGTGCTGTATCTTATAGCATATTAGAGTAAAGATTTTCAAGTAAGTGTTGATGATATTCTGAATTTCCATAGGATCTGTGGTGATTTCACCCTTTTCATTCCTCGTTGCATAATTTGCACTTTTTTCTTTCCTTTTCTTGGTGAGGTTGACTAAAGGTTTATCCATTTTATTTATTTTTTCAAGGAACCAACTCTTCATTTCATTAATTCTCTGTAGTGTTTTCTTAGTCTTGATTGTATTAATTTCTGCTTTAATCTTTATAATTTCCTCCATTCTGTAAGCTTTGTTCTTGACTTGCTTTTATTTTTCTAGAAGCTTGAGGTGCAGCATTACATTGTTTCTTTGTGCTCATTCTATTTTCCTGATGTGAGAATTTATTGTTATATATTTCCTTCTTTGGACCACTTTCATTGCTTCCCACAGGTTCTGGAACATTGTATATGTATTTTCATCAAATTGTAGATATTGTTTAATTTCTTAATTTCATCTGTAATCCATTGGTTGGTTGGGAGATTCTTATTTAATTTTAATGTATTTATGTAGATTTTGCAGTTGTTTTTGCCATTAATTTCCAATTTCAGTGTACTATGGTCAGATAATATACATGGAATAATTTCAATCCCTTTGGATTTACTTTAGCATGTTCTATGGGCGGCTTTAGAGAATGTCATATGTGCAGTTGAGAAAAATGTGTATTCTGATGTTATTGGGTAGAACACTCTATAAACATCTAACAAGTCCATTTGTTCATATATTTGATTCAGTTCTGTTATTTCTTTGCTGACTTTTGGTTGATCTATCTCTCTGTGAACAATGGATATTAAGGCCCCCATTGTGTTATTGCATATTAGACTTTTCATGTCTATTAGTATTGTCTTATGTAGTTTAGTGCTCTTGTATGTAGTTTACATATATTTATGATTGTTATCACTTTCTCTTGAATTTTTCCTCTAACCAGTATGTAGTGACCTTCTTTTTCTCTTTTGATCATTTTTTCATGTGGATTTCACATTGTCTGCTAACAGAATAACTACCTCTGCTTTTTTCTGGGTTCCTTTTGCATGGAATATTGTTTTCCATCCTTAGACTTTCAGCCTAAGAGTTTCTTTTTTGAGTTAGATGTGCTTCTTGTATACAGCATATTGCTGGATCTTGTTCCTTGATCCATTCTGCCAATCTATTTGTTTTAATTGGTCAATTGAGGCCATTTACATTGATGGTTATAACTGGTATGTATTGGTTTAACTTTGTTATCTTATTCCTTTTGTTGGTTCCCTGCTTTTCCCCCTTATTTAATTGCTTGCCTTGTCTGATGGTTTCTTTCTGTTGTTATCCTGGCAACTGTGGTCATTTTTATCTCTGTCTAGTATGTCTTTTGGTACTCTTTTTAGGGTTGGTTTGGTGGACATGAATTTCTTCAGTTGTTCTTTGTCATGGCAGTATTTTATTTCTCCATTAAATTTGAAAGAAGGTTTTTGCAGGGTATGTCAATCTGGGTTGAAATTTGCTTTCTTGCAGGGCTTTAAATTCTTCACTCCAAGCTGGTATTGACTTGAGAGTTTGTATTGAGAAGTTCACCAAGATTCTACTGGGATTTTCTTAATAGGTGATCTCTTTCTTTTTTCTAACAGCTTTTACTATTCTGTTTTTTGCTAAGTTTCTAGAATCTTGATTATTATATGTCTGGGTATGGATTTAATTATGGCTGTTTGGAGTTCTGTATGCCTCACTTATCTGTGCATGAGATTCTTTTCACATGCCTGGGAAATTTTCTGCTATTATTTCTGCAAATAGGATTTTATGTGATTTTCACTGACTCCTGATTTTCATTGGTACCTATCAATTTGTATTGTTTTTCTTTGCATTGTCTTGGAGCTGTTAAACTGTTGTTTCATGGTCCCTTGTTATTTCTAAGAATTCTTTCTCTTTGTCATTGCTAGCTATGAGCTATCTTCAAGGTCTGAAAGTTTATCTTTAGTTTCATTCAAGCAGTTTTGCCAGATTTCAATGGAATTTTTAATTTTCTGGATAGCTCTTTAAATTTGTTTCATACTCTCTATTTCTTTCCTATATTGTTAATTCAAGGTTTCCATCACTTTTCCATGCTCCTGTACTTTTTTTTTTTAATCTATGTCTTCTCTAGCTATGCTGAGCACCAACTTTATTAAGGTTGTCATTTTTTTTCTTTACCTGAGACAGTATTTCTAATCTGATTTCCTCTATAGTCTCATGAACTTGTTTCTTTATTTCAGTTTCTAGCTTTTTAGAAATCTCAAGTGTGCGACTTCCAATGTCCTGTATTTTGCATCTCCTGTACTAGTTCTGGATGGATTAGGCCTTTTAGATTGCAGTTTGCTTTTTGATTTTCTCATTTTCTCTTCTTGGGTTAATTTTTTGGTCTTTTCAAACCTGCTGGTCTCAACTGTCCATCATGTGTGTCTTAGAGTACTACTGTGTGGCCCACATTCACCCAGTTGTTGGGTTCTACAGAGTACGAGATGGGCCAGTCACCTAAATTCTTCCTGCAGGCCAGTGGTGTGAGTCCTATACTCTTCCTAGGCTGACTAGCCTGGGAGTATTGCTATGGACCAACACTTAGCTCATATTGTTACTACAGCTTCAGGCTGTTCCAGCCTACCAGACCCACCTGTCTATAGTGTGTGTCCCAGCCAGGGCCCTACTGTGTCACTGGGGGTCTTGCAGTCCAGTTGGGTTCTTCTAGGTTAGGGGATGATCCGGCCCACGGATCAGTCCGTGGGTCCCACCTGGAGAGGGAATGGAGATGGGGGCAGGGCAAGAGGAAAGAGAGACGGAGACAAGTCGAGCAGTTCCAATCAAATCTCATTTATTGAGAAAGTGAACATGGCTTATATAGAGGGCAGAAATGAGGGAGTCAGATCATGTAACGTAGTCAGGTAACTAGGCAACTATGGGTGGTACTAACCCTTTGGCAGGAATAACTATGGGCGACGGTGGGGGAAATGCGTCATCTGGCAGAAACGTTGGGAAAAGACCGAATAGGTTGCAGTCATGTCCGGCCAGGCAGAGAGAATCATGGGTAATGTAGGCAGATGCACCAAATGCCCACAGGAGGGCGGGATGGGGCAGCAGCAGTGAGGCTATCATGCCACTCTCTACATCTCCTCCCTTATCAGGAGTGTGGCAGGCCTTGTGAAGATGGCACCTGTCTTGGGACGTGGACTCTATATGTGAACCCGACTGAGCCTTACCCGTCATGGGCCTGCAGGACAGCAGTTGGTCCTGTGCCTGTCTTAGGTGGCTGGTGGTATAGCACAAATGTCCAAGTTGCCAGTCTCTGGCTGCCCGTCTAGTACCTCAAGGCATCTGGGCCACATCATCAATGTGGGCCATTTGTGGAAATCGTTTCCCGATAAGTTTGTTGATCTGCCATCTCCAGCTGATGATAATATATCTGAATGGGCTTTGCCATGAATGCGTCAACTCTATCTTTAAGAAGCCTCATGATCCTCTGGAAGATGCAAGGGCCAACAGTTAGAAACAACAATAAGGCAGCTAGGGGTCCCAAAAGGGGGGCAATATAAGGGAAGAGGCCACCCCACATGGAAGAGAGAGAGGAGCCTTGCAGAGAATTTTGCATTTCCCTGTTTTTGATGTGTTCTCTCAACTTAGCCATGGAGTCTTTAACAACGCCTGAGTGATCAGTATGGAAACAGCACTCCTCTTTTAGGGCAGCACATAATCGTCCTTCCCTAAGGAACAAAAGATCTAGCCCTCGTCTATTTTGGAGAACTACTTCAGACAAGGAGGTTAAGGATTCTTGTAGAGCCGATATAGAGGTCTCAATTGCCTTTAAGTCTTGATTTATGGCGGCCTGTAACTGATAAAAATGTTGTTGTCCTGTAATCAGTGCTGCAGTTCCTGTCCCCACACCTGCTGTAACACCAACTCCCAAAAGAATAGCTAAAGTTAATGATACTGGTTCCCGTTTGAGTCTATAATCTGTCTGATAGGCCCTGAAAAGATAATAATCTGGGTGATATACAATGCGTGGGAAAACATTCACAAGGATACAATGATCACTGGAAGCATTAAAGGCATCTACACACGGGGTGAGGCCAGTATTACAAGCCCAAAACGTTCCGGAGGGGGGAATGAAATATTGATCCTTGCCAAAACTTTGATGAAATATAGTGCATAGGGACTTAAACCTGGGGGGCCAATTATCGGGTTTACCAAGGCAGGTTCCTGTTCCGGTGACATCAGGGAGGGGCAATCTATAAGATTGGCTCCACGGACATCGACGCGAATCAGTGGAAATGTCGAAGGACGCATTGAGTGCTCTCCTTTCATAGTATGGAGGTGAGGCACTCAGACACAACCAACAGGACTGTGTTAGGTTAGGTTGTGTATAGTTTAAAGTGGCATATGCGCCTGTAATCAGATTTAAGAGATTGGAATGTGGCTGTGGGGGGGGTTATGGTGAATGAAAGGGCATCGGAGGCATTTAGGACTGAATTGGGATTTGTTGAGGGTGACTTAGGGGTCTCAGTCACGATAGCAGCTTGGGGGGATTTGGTAGGCTTGGTAGGTCTAAATGCCTTGTGCATAACCTTACCACCCAAAAGTGATGGGCTAATTGTTGGAGCGGGGCCCTTAGCAATGATAAATGTAATCCCAGGATCCGACCCTGTAACATATGCCCACATCCCCCATTGGCGCCCGGACGACCAAAACGAATCCTAAGGGTTTAGAACTGTGGTGTGTAGAGTATGGGATTCATATGATCTCCCGTGAACTTGGAACTCGCGCCAAGAAATGGAGAGATGGGAATCTACATTATTTGGGGCCCATCCTGTGGCGAGTGTCTCGAAGCCCCAGTAGGGGCAATAGAACTGTGAGGGAGAGGCACAATAAGGCCGAAAAACAGTTTCTGAGGGGCAGGCATATATACCAAACTCCTCTTTGCAGGATGTCCCTGGGATGAGATTGCAAGGATGGACATCAAAATAGGGTCTTCCTGTTCCTCTCCAAGACGCAAGCTCCTTTTCATCAGGAAAAGTCCACATTCACCAGGTCTGTCTTGAGTGTGGGTTATCAGCCAAGGAGGGCGAGGTCAGGGAGACCAGGACTAGGAGGCCAAGGGTGGACAGCGACAACGAAGGCATCTGCAAGAAAACATAGAGAGTGGTGCCTCAGGAGAAAACATTATTCCTGGGCGTCGTCTAAAATATTGGAGGAGGAGTTGTCTATTTGCTTTACAAGTCGTTCAGGCAGCCACCTAGCTCCTCTTTCCTGTTTAGAATAAGCACAGACTGAGCCTCGCCCCCCAGATGAGCATGGGGTCAGGGCCATTCCATGCATTAGTTAATGGATCTTTCCATAGTACTGAGGCAAACTGTGTTTGCGTCTGTGTATGCCAGAAGCGAGATGCTGCAGAGCAGCCTGAGGCATCCAAGGACAAAAAATTTAAAATGAAGAGAGCATGTGAAAGGATATTTCTCTGGGACCCTTGGTTTGGGTACCATGTTTCTCCCTTTATTTTGTCTATGGTGGATTTAAGGGAGTGATGTGCATGTTCAACGATGCCTTGTCCTTGGGGATTATAAGGTATACCTGTTGTATGAAGAATATTAAGGCACTTGCAAAATTGAGCAAAGGAAGCACTTGTATAGCTAGGGCCATTATCAGTGTTAAGTTGTTGGGGGCACCCCAGAGTAGAAAGAGCCAACAGCATGTGGCCTATCACATGTTTAGTAGCTTCTCCAGTCTGGAGTGTGGCAAAACTGAAGCCACTATATGTGTCAACTATCACATGAATATATTTTAAGTTACCAAATTCATTAAAATGAGTAACATCCATTTGCCGTAAGGCATTAGGGATTAAACCTTTTGAGTTGACTCCTAGGTGTTGAACAGGTAAGTGGATAGTGCAAGAGGGACAATTTTTTACAATCTGTCAAGCTTGTTCCCGGGTAATTTTGTGGAGAAGGCGGAGGGTCTGGGCATTAAGGTGGTGTAGTTGATGAGCCCGTTGTGCCTCAAACACCCTGGAGTCATCCATAGACTCAAAGTGGGTCATGAAGACCTGCATCTGAGTAGCGACATCAGCCAGATGATTTACCTGAGCAAGGGGACCTGGAAGGCCGGAATGTACCCGTAAGTGGCCAATAAAAAACTTGTGACGGCGAAGCCGGATCATATCTTGTAGTTGTTTAAATAAGTTTGCAGCCGGGGAGGCATGACCTATAGTGGCAACAGTCTCTAATAATGGAACAGACTGAGCGAGGTAGGCACTATCAGTAAACAAATTGAAAGGTTGGTTGGGGTAAGCGGTAAAAACTGCAAGAATAGCCTGTAGTTCTGCCAGCTGTGCAGAAGATGTCCCTGTTTGAAGAGTAGTGACACTATCTCGGGTTATATAAGCAGCTTTTCCAGAAGAGGAGCCATCAGTAAATACCACTAGAGCATCAGAAAGGGGTTGGGAAGCCATGATCTTTGGAAAAATGAATGAGTGATGATTGGCAAAATCAATCAACTTATTAGGGGGGTAGTGATTATGAATGGTCCCTGAGAAGGAGGCTAGGGCGATAGGCCATGCCTTGGTGGTCTGGAGTAGCCAGTCCACTTGATCGTTGGTGAAGGGCTGAATAATGATATCTGGCTCTCTACCAAAATAACATTTTCCTAGTTTTCTGCCTTGAATTATCAGATCAGAGACAGCCTGGTAGTAGGATAATAACACCCTTTTTGGGGAGACTGGCAAATGAAGCCACATGAGGGGGGCTTGTTGCCAGAACACTGCTGTAGGGGAGAGCTTTGTATTAAAAATGAGAAGTTGTAGAGGTTTGTTATAGTCTATGAAGGAAACAGTTTGCTGTGCAATAGCCTCTCCTACTCTAATGAGTGCCTTTCTGGCACCAGAGGTAAGTTCATGAGGGGATGTTGGATCTGTGTCCCCTTTGAGGGTTTCATAAAGGGGTTGCAAGTAATATTTGGTTAATTTTAAATAAGGTAATAGCCAATTGATATCTCCCAAGAGTTTTTGAAAATCATTAAGTGTCCGGAGACCATCAAGCCTTAATTGGGGCTTTGGGGAAAGTATTTGGGTGCCCTGCAGCTGAAAACCCAGATATGTTGGATCTGTGAGCTGGACTTTATCTGGTGCTATTTGGAGTCCGGCTTTCTGTAAGGCGACTTGTAGTGCCTGGTAGCATTGTAAGACTTGGTCCCTATTACCCCCCGCCAAGAGGATGTCATCCATATAATGAAGAATATATATGTTTGGCCATTGATCCCTAACTGGTTGTATAGCAGTGGCAACAAAAGCCTGGCATAATGTAGGGGAATTGGCCATC